>JAMKQA010070497.1:0-12366 GCA_024699735.1 Posidonia australis | reverse complement strand
AAACACCTATATTCTACTTTCCTCTGTTTTCCTGAATAGGCACAAACAGTAGGAAATCTAGTCAACAGGAAAGCAGTTTCTCTTACTTTCCATTTCCTGGAAAATCCTGTTGACTCTGGAATTCCTGTGAAATCCTTTCCTTTACTTTCTGGGTGCACAAACAGGCCCTAAATGTAACATCTTTTATCCATGTCCTACGACATAGTCTGGTTTCACAAATTTTATATTTTTTTACCATTGAATAAAACATTCAACTTTAAGAAATTGAAATCTATTAAAAACTTAGAACATTTAGATAAAAGGAGTTATAGTTATCGGATTATAATGAAAATTTAATAGTGATGCATAAAGTTAATTCAAAATAGAAATAAATAGAGTACATACAACCGTCTTGGGAATATGTACCCTTACAAACTTTCAATTTTAGCTATTTGTTTCCCATGATTTAAATCAAGCCTCAAAAGAAGGCATCCCTTATACTTGCTCACTCACAGACACGATCACACGAAGCACATTTATGAGATTGACACTAGAGCTAACCCCCAACCTCCTATGCTGACAAGAGATTAATTTGGTTTGTCAAATCATCACACGAAAATGAAAAATCCTAACGTGCAACCAATTTTGAGGTCGAGCAAACAGTAAAAGACAAAGTCCAATAATAATATTATTATCGAATGGAAGTAAAGCCTTTAGTCCATGTTTGAATTTGGAATAAAGGTTACAATAGAATTGGAATAATAATTTCGTTTGACAAGTCAAAAAGTAAAATAAAAATACATTAGTAAATCTCATTCTGATTTATTTATTCTAGAGTAATTATTCTGTGGTAAAGGTGAAATAAAGTTATTCAGTTAAGTTATTCTCATACATGTACGTATATAGTGTATTTATCTTTTATCTAAAAATTAATACGTATATAATATAATGTATACATATTTTAAATTAGATATATATTTTAATAATCAAGTTAATTATTATTAATTTACATATTTTTCATTTATTCCAATACTTATTTTGATAGTTATTCTAATTTTCATCCAGATTAGAATATCTCCTTGTACATATTTATTTAACTTTAAAAAAGAATTACTTCCAAATTAAACAGTAATACCTTCAGAATATTAATATCATTTTATATTTAGAAATTAAGTAACACGATGAATATTCAGTTGGCCCTTCAGTGTTCCGCACGCGTATTGCCTCCGGTGTCGGTACTAGAGAAAATGGAGTGTTAGTCAAGGAACAAGTTAAGTCACTTTCCCTCGGTTTCCACAGGGGTGACGTGGACAGAGCAGGTCCACGCGGAACCAAGTGTAGTGATGGGCTTGAGAAGAAAGTAGTGAAACAGGTACGGAACACACATTAATGCCACCAGCTGCGACTGGGTCCACATGGTAGCGCTTCTCTCTTAACCGTGAGCAAGGATGAAACGCCAGGATCGACGTATGCCATCATACTTACTGTCTGCACAAAAAAAAAAGGTATGCCAATCATACCATAAAATTTGCCTTGTTGACGAAAGCCATCTGAAAACAACTAATTTGCGTTTTCAGGACGAGTTTAGTTGATGGAATCGTAATGTAATGTAACGTAATCATGAAGTGTTTGGTTAGATTTCATTTTGACGAAAAGGCGAGCATGATGTGGTGTCAAAGTGATCCTTTCAAACGAGAAATGTGATGCCAAATGCCCAGAGGGAGAAGCGTCGCGGAACTCGCGCTTGAAGGGTCCAAGAAATATACGGATAACCGTAATTTTCTTCTGTTTCCTGCATCTCTCGAGGCCACGTTCCATTTCCTCTTGAAGTATGACGACGCCACTTGACGACCTGCACGTGCAATAACACGATTGCCATTGCCTTCTGTCAATCACAGCCACAGCCGGCGGCACTTGTCGGCTGGTTGTCCTGCAGTGTCGCAGCCAGCCAGCGCTAAACAGCCGTTTTCGTCCACCGTCTCCAACTCCCATGCAAGCAAATCCAAATTTTAAAATCTCTAGAAAAATCGTAATGCGAAGCTCAAATGCAATCGACCTACTGTCCGTACGCCTGTTTGACTCTACAAAACCATACCCACAAAAAGTTTAAACATACACAAAAGATCGTTATTGCCATGCTGATTTTTGGTAGACTATGCCCATTATTGATGGAAGTCAATGTTTGACATAACATTAGTTCTGTATCTATGCATAATAAGAACACAGCAGACGTCAGATAGCTCGTTGATATCAGAAATCAAAAGAAAAGATTAGGTAGACAGAAATAAAAGGTATAAGTGATAGTGTGATACAGAAATGCTAAGTATATATGCTACAAAATGTACATTGTATGGTATGTAAACTAACAAAATTATATCACATTTGATGATACATATACATTAACAATACGTACATCATGTGATATACTACTATCATTGTCTGCAGTACACAGTACATATACATACCTCCCTCTCATCTCAGTGACTGATCAATGGAGATCTAGTAGGAAGAAAATGCGATCCTTGGAGGCCAGAAGTTAAGTTCTTTAGGAGGCAACTACCATACATCTATATGTGTAACGCCTTGACGTTACACAATAGTACAGGTGCTATCCAATTATTTAGTTAAATCTGAACAAAGACAATTAAGTAATTAAAATTAATTACTTAGATCTATGTGCAGCTAAGTGATTCCGAGAATCGCATAAGAGTAAAACTACACTTCCAACTATGTACTTGAAAATAAAATACGAATAAAACGCACGTGAATTATATTAATGTCACCTAGTACGTGTCTTAAAAACCAAAACTAGACGAAAAACTCCTATAACTATAAGAAGCACAAATATCGAAAAGCCAAACGTAAAATTTGGAAATCTATTTATAAATCATATCTTTCCAAAATTTTCTTATCATTTTTCTTTAAAAATGACATGCACATTTGTAAATTATTTTCATGCAATTTAAGAAGTCATTTCTCATCTAGAATCTAGTTCAAACTACAAAAATCATTTCATATCTCAAAACATAGCAAAGCTACGATTAGAAACTAAACCAAAACTCAGTCTCAACTCAACTAGAATTAGACTCAAATCATATGTCAAACAACAGCTTAATTTTAACTCAAAATCACATACACAGAGTCTCAACAAAACCTATCGTATAATCCTGACCACAGGTGACCGACTTGACCACAAGCAGTTGATAAGGCTCCATACTTGTCCACACTGCATTACCGAGGTGAATCACCCTCGACAGGAGTTCAACCGTCTTGACTGCAGTTTCAAAGTAACATACCACATAGATACAAGCATGGAGTGCGTCTTTACGACGCCTATGATGCCCGAGCACTTGGAGACTCTAATCTTAGACCTTACCAACACCGACACTAAGGGTAATTTGGGTCTACTAATACCTCAAATCCTGTAGTACCACAATAGTCGCGACACTTACTCCTCGGATTAAAACTCGACAACCACTACCTAGACACATTCTGACTATTCAAAGGTCTCACTATCCTTTGTCAGTACAGTCGATTGGCCTCTATGTGGTTCCTATAAATCTCGACAAATCCTTTAAAATCATATGCATTTCTTCTAAAAACCTTTTTCAAAATCACATTATCAACAAAAAGCCATTGATTATCTCATAATCATTTCTAGGACTTTATTATCATCAAAATCCATTTTTTTCTCATTTATCTAATTATTGGCTCACAATCACTTTTCAGGTATTTTCTATTCATTTCAGGAAATCATTATCACTACATTCATTATTCACATGTTTTTTATGTATTTCACATGTATTTAATATCATTTATTCTCAAAAATCACTAAAAACAGGCATTTTATTCACTAAGTATAGTAACACATGTCGATCATTCATGCCTACCACTTACGTCCTAAACAATCACGACCTAGTTGCACTCTGGATTCACACTAGAAGTCTCTACCTTCCAGTCGAGCTATTTAGTTTACAAATAAAAACCAAAACAGACCATGTGAACCCATTCTTGGAAAAATCCCATAAGTTCACAAAAAACACCAAGAATCATTCCCAGGGCATGTATAATCACATCTCAAACCATAAACCACACATTCAAGACATGGATTAACATGTATTCTAGTTATTTTCCATTTATTTCCTCATTAATCACTTTATTTCTCAATAAACACGATAATTATGGAAAAATTCCAAAACAAACGCTACAGGTATGCAAATCTCGTTTTCATGTTATCATGCAAGTCTCTCATTAATTTCCAATCTTAGACATGATTTTAAGAATTAAAAGAGGGATAGAAATGCATATTTAGAGAGGTTCGCCGGTGTTTTCCACTTTTCGGTAAGCTTCGATGATACTCCGACGAGCCTTTCAGACGTCCACACCTCCTCGACGACATGCATGCACCAGCGACAACATCCTTTCAATGGTCGACTCCTCATCCTCTATTCCTCCATCACTTCTCTTTCTTCCAACTCTCCGCTCTCTCTCCTATACTATCTCGTTCTCTCTAGTTTGCGTAAGGGGGCAGCAATGGGTTTTTAAAACCTACGTAAGATTCGATCAAGGGGGAGGACTCAGGCACAACGTAGTAGGCAACGATTCGACAAAGAAACCAGGTTGCAGGAGTGCCAGGCGACGTTTCCTGTTCTCTAACATTTAACTGTTTAGACCACGTGCTAATAATTCGCGTTACCAGTACCTGCTAGCTCTTACCGCCTAGTAAGCTCGCCCTCTCTATTCGCTCAGAATACTCACTGACAGTATTCGCTTGTTGGATCTGCTTGACCCTTACTGTAGAGAACCAGAGAGAAAATATGAGTTCAAATTATGAAACCATGCACAAACACAACTCAATCACCACACACATTCTCCATAAGTACAAGGAAATCAAATTCCAGAATACTAACACTGACATCCATTCTTACTATCAAAATATAGTGTCTTAAGTACAACCTTAGATATTACAATATGCCTTGGATATTTGCATGTGTTATGTTCTGAAAATGTAACACTGGACTTATACATTTTGGGAACAAATAAACGTTTCAACCAAAACTGAAGGTTTAGCCCTCATCATAATTACACTTTGTATAAAGGCAGCCACCTGCAACAAAAAAAAAGGGTCTGGTAAGATCAAGATCACGGTGACAATAATGGGAAAGATGTTAAATCTATGAATGCCTACCGATATAAATCCAATGCACAATATACTGAATCCTGGAAAGTTAAAAGGTGCACTTTCTGATAGGAACAAAGCTGGAATCGAGAATGAATTCTTCAGTTAATGATCATTGTCAGTGCACAGTAATCATAAACCACTTTCAGTTTGTAACTGTTACCAGTTAGTGGAGTAATCACAAATGGGGCTAATATGTTAGCAACAGAAGCAACTCCTGAAATGCATCCTTGAGCCATCCCCTGAACCAGCAGTCAGTTAGAAAGAAGCAGCAAGTCTTATTACCAACTTTTAAGCCACGTGGAGCATGTCAAGAAGCTACTTAACTTAACACAGAAATTACTTAAGGAACCATAACTGTCAACCAGTATTGGTTCCAAGAGCATAATACAAATTCATATCCCATGTGGATCTGAAATGAGATAACAGGATATATCATGCATGTTCTTTTTCTAAATGCACTTACGAAAATGATTAGATGATGCTGATTCAAAATTTTAGGCAAACAATGAGGTGACATAGAGGAGTTCTGTTATATCTCGAGTCTTTTATCTCATTCCATATCCATTCCCGTAAAGCATGAGGGTGTCATTAAGGTTGAGGATTTACGCTGAAAATTCATTTAATTGAGAGGATAACTAGTTTTTGAAATTTACTTGGAAGGAGAAAAAAGGTATATCCGTGTAGAATAACGAGATTAACTACATCACATAACAACTATGTCACAAATAATAATTGTGAAGAAAATAAAATGGGATCATTTGGCGGCAACCTTCAATTACTGCTATCAGCCAAAACTACGCTAGCATACTTTTTAGTGCTTAGTATCTTGAACAAATGTACAATGAAACAATAACCTAAATAACTTCCATAGAGAACCATGACCAATTATTTAAACTACAATACACAGAATAGCTGTCAGCTCTGCTGCATTAATCATTACAAGAAATAGATTAACATGTAAGTATTGGGCCATATGAATGCAATTGGTAAAAGGAAAAGATGAGATTGCTTAAAAAAACAAAGTTAGAGACACAAGACATTTACGTATTACCCATATAGAAAAAAAATTGAGATTTAAAAGGCCATTGTTTGGACAAAAATATAATCTAAAATGAAAATATTAAGAAAAGTCCACCATTTTTAAATAAAAAATTATCTAACCTCAGAAATTTGACAAGAAAGTAATCAATGGTACCAAAATCAAATAAATATAGATACTAGGTATATCTCACCGTAAAACAAGAACTTACCCAAAAAATTATTTTTTGAGAATGACACAAAAATATTTACTTAACTCTAACATAAGAAAGTAATACTTTTTTGTCCAACAGAAAACCTCTAATCCTCTAGAATTTGATAAAAACTTCATCAAATGATACCAAGAAAATCTAGATAAAGATGACAGGTATATTACATTGCAAAACAAGAAATAAATATAAAAGATAAAATAAAATATTTAGGCTCACACTATAGCTTTTTGATAAAAAAGAAGAAAACTAATAAAACATCTAGTGATTAAAAGAATAAGACAATTACCTGCTCATTGGGCCCAACTATCTTCGAGACAATGCTTCTAAGCTAATTAAGTGAAAGGAGAGTAAGCTTCAGAAGTAAACACTATCTATGAATTTAAAAAAAGAGAGTTAAAAGTAATACATACACATGGTTGGCAAAAAACACTTGCAACTATCAAGGTAGCAGAAAAATATGGAACCTGAAAAATCAGCAAATGCAGAAATGATGTAATGATATAAAAAAATTGAAGGTTGAACTAATAAAACAGCAAGAGAAAATGCAAAAAATTTGTACAGAATGTGCAAACAGTATCCACACACAGACACACATATATATATGAGTAAATTTTATATAAGCCCCTGACTTTTCAGCTTATTACAAATCAATCCCTCACTTTTAAAAAATCAATACCAAGCCCTTTTATTTTCAATTTATTATAAAAACACCCCATGAGTTAGATTCCATCAATTTTCCACTAATGGTGTTAGTTATTAATATAAATATCCTTAACTTAAATTTTTAAATAACTCCTGTATCTTTAAATAACTCCTTTTGGTCGTAATAACCCATCCACTGTTGTCGCCTCCTCTACTGCCGTCGTTGCCACCTTCACTACCACCACCACCATCGACTGCCAACCATTACTACCAAAGTTGGTCGATGACCACCTCCGACCACAACTTGTTGACGTTGATTGTCAACCATTGCCACCGAAGTCGACTAACGACCACCATTGGCTACAACCAACTAGAGTTGGCCAACGACCACTGTCGATTGCTTGCTGGAGTTGACTGTTGACTGCTGACTGCCACCGACCACCACCACTAGAGTTGGTCATAGTTGACCAAAGGACAAATAGGTTATTTCTCGATCTCGAGTTAGTAGTTAACCATGGTTACTACCAGTCAACTAATGTTAGGGGTGTTTTTATAATACAATGAAGACATAAGGGTTTGATATTGATTTTTTTTAAAATGAGGGCTTGATTTGTAATAAGTTGAAAAGTCAAGGATTTATATAAAATTTACTCTCTCTCTCTCTCTATATATTTGTGTGTGTGTGTGTGTGTGTGTATGTAGATATATGTGTGCGTGTGTATATGTATATATATGTGTGTGTGTGTGTGTGTTTGTGTATGTATGTGTATGTATATGTGTATGTATATATGTGTGTGTGTGTATCAGTTTGATCTGTCATATATTAAGTGATTCCTTATTTATGGTGTGAAAACCAATGAATGAATTGGGCATGAAAGCTGGTGGCAGACAATAATACACCATGAAACTGCCACCTAATACCAAAGGAATTCCTGCGATTATTTCTAGTATGGAATGAGTCTATCATCCACTTTGGTATCTTATAGAATAAAAATGGTAATATTGTTCCTCCACTGAACATGGATTTTAGGCTTTGGAACGTATCGTGATCATCCAATAAGAAGGGTTTAATTTATTTAAATGAATGATTTGAATTTCGGTCTTTGGAAGTATCATGTTCATCCAATAGGAAGGGGTCAATTTATTCCAATGAACAATTTGAACACATATTGATTCTAATAACTGATTGTGGAGTTGATCATTCGGGCCTTTGAATACATAGATGTGGATCTCGGACCTATGAATGGGGACATTCATGATACTCACAAAGAAAAAAGGAAGTGACGAGACAACATGTAATTCAAGAAAGATAATAACTGGAAATTAGACAGCATAAAAAACCTCAGTAAAATGCTATTTTTTTGTAATCTTTAGAGTTGGATCAAAGCACAACTTAGAAACCTAAAGGCTCCCATTAGTTTACTATGTGGATAACTTGACTAACATTGATCAAATCGCCTTCCATGAAAACTGTATCTTACCTTCTTAGTTAGAAAACAATATATAAATTAGAAACAACAACACAAGTCAGATAGCAAGTCAATGACAACAACTTCTTGAAAAATGTTCAACAGAAAAACAATCTTGAGGGGACAACAGCAACATGGTAATGCAACAAATTTCTTTTACGCAAGTTGCAACTCATTTTACAGTGTCAAGGTGTTAACATTTAACTACTTAACAAGAATCCAATAAAAATTGGGATTCATTCAATTTAAAAACTCTTATGAGTTAACAATTTTAAATGACAGTCAACTGGATTCCAATAATTGGATTTATTGGAACAGGGTAAAAAACTCCCACTATAGCAATTTTAGCTTAGAGCATTCCTCCTAGTTCCTAGTCACATCATAGAACAGTGTAAGAATTCCAAGCAAACTTAAAGAAGAAGTGTACAAAAATAAACTTGAACAAAAGAAGAAGAAGAAGAAATTCCATTAAAGACCAAGCTCTTGTTGGCACAGAATGAAAGCAATCAGATAAAGGAAAGAGAAGTACCCAAGAAGCCCATGCAATGCTATACAGAAATATCTGCAAGATTGAAATCTAATGTCAATAACTCTAGAATTAGCTTCATGGTAAATCAAAATTTTCAGTGTAAAATAGGTTTAGTATACAGAAAGAGGATTACATGTGCACAACTTGCCAAGAGTGCCACACTCAGAAGCCTTTCCTCTCCAATAGCAGGCACAACAACAGGCATCAGAACCAACTGCAGAACACAGAACATTAAACAATTAGGTTGAACAAGAGCTAAAAGTCAAACTAAAATAGGCAATATATCTGTCAATATCCTAAACTTCTTTTTATGCATATCTAATTCCAGATGTTCTAACTTTTCTTCATACAGCTAGCTATTACTGGAAAGGTAATACACCATTAAGTTACCTGCGAAAATGCCCCAGCAACACCAATTATTAGCAAGAAATCGGCAAACTGATCTTTGTTGAAATGGAACACTGCTTTAAAATAGTACTGTATCAAGGTTCAGAACATAAGTCAACTAGAACTATGAAGCTAAATAATTTACAATACAATAATAAGTTGTTTGAGAAAAAAATAGTTAATATGCTATGGACTTCCGATGACCAAGTTACATTTAGGAAAAGAAAGACCCTTTAAATATATGGACCCTGAGAAAGTACCAGTAGAGAATCTTGTAGGCCACTATCTCCAAAACTGCTCCAAAACACAATAATTGCAGCTTGTGACAATGTCAAGCTGCAAGATTAATTTTGAATTTTTTATTAGCGCACCTGAACAGAAGAACGTGTATAGATATTTAGAAAGGATAACAGACTTTGACTGGACAAAGGTCCTCAGATGTAGGAACACACTTCGAATCTAATTAAATCAAGGCATGGAAAAGAAACAGAACAGAAGCAACAGCTTTTAATTTAACAAAACACATTCTTAGGATCAGATGTGCAAAGTTCCCTAGCCCCAACAAGTCAAAAGTCCCTATAAAAATGACATCTACTCCCTACAATGTAAAACTAACTCTGTGTCAACAACTTAAGATGATTCAACCCTGCAGGGTAAATTACACCTCACTACCTTGTGGTGAATCCAAGTTCATACCATCAGTCTCAAACGCAAACACTTGATTACCTAAAGTGACAATTTAATCTAGGGATAAGCTCCATATCCCTTTTGCCATCCATCATATAAAAATCATATCACCTTCGTGTTTTTCTTTGAAGTTGACTAATGCAAACTCAATCAGTCAAGTCCATTTGAATGAACCTCTCTAATTAACCAAATTAGCAGCTAAAAATCACTTTGACACAAGAGACAAGGGAGGATTATGCCCCTCACCTGCTCCTCAAGAATCGAATCATCTCCAACGGGGACGGACTCCTCTCCGGCATGAGCTTCTGAGACGAGCAATCCTCCCCCGCGGCGATCAGCCGAGTGAGGTCATCAGTGGAAGCAGGCCCAGCGCCCAGAGACTCATCAAGGAAGACCCTCATGTACACCGTCGCCAGTGTTGCCACAGCCGCCGCGACCTGGGACGCAACAAGAACAGTCCAATCAACAACACATAACAAAGGGAGATACGGATGTGACGGAAGGGAGTGGGAAAGATGGAGGACCTTGAAGGTTAGGGAAGCGGGGACGAAGCGAGTGACCAGTGTCCCGGAGACGAACCCGGAGGCAGAGATGCCGGAGAGGACGCCGAAGGCGGAGGCCCGCCGCCGATCCCCGACCTTGTCGGCCTTCAACAGGTGAGTTGCACGTGTTTTTCAGTTTTTAACACATATACCCTCCATTGAGCCCATTGGGCCGGTCTTTTAATACAATTCCCAATTTATATTCCCAGGCCACAAGTTACAAAAAAACGAATGAGTAATACTTTGTTCTCTACAGGAGAACCGAGAATGTGACCTATTCTGTGATATGATTGTTTTTGTAGTTCAATCAATCACAGCATATAACTAATACATGAGTTTTATGATAATGAACAAATTATGTACGTGTGGCACGATATGATTTATCAGAGTTAGCAAAACTTATTATAGGATTAAATCATTGCGATTGTTTTGGGCTCGACGTTCATGTTCGTTCACCTCATCATGGACACAACTAGATTCTAACAGCCATGGGATCTCCACTCATAAGTTTTCACACTTCACAAGCATAAATGAGAACCTTTGTGGAAGAGACTTTGGATGGCCCTTGGGACGACCAGTAAACGAGACTTTTGTTGCTCATTTAGTTGGTTTTGTTTTTATCCAGCAACATCAAGTGGAATAATAAATTCTGTAAGCAACAAAAACCAACTACTTAAGCAGCAAAGTCCTCTAACAAATATCTTGGTAGTCCAAAAATAATAGGCCAAAGAATGAGGAATGGTGATCGCCACATAAGCAAGTATTTAGTGGAATAATAGATTCTGTAAGCAACAAAAACCAACTAGTTGAGCAACAGCATCCTCTAACAAATATCTCGTTAGTCCAAAAATAGGCCACATGATAAGGAATAGCGATTACCACATAAGCATGTGTCAAGCACTGAATGCCCCCTTTGGAGGACATCCCGGCGAATGTAGTGACGACATAATAAGCGTAAAACAAGCTTGTACTTCGGCCGTAGGCCAATATAACTGCAAAAAAGAACATATTGCTCCAGTTACAAGCTTTTCTAGACATTTCAACCACCAAATATTCGAATCATTCTACGTTACCAAGTGGGACAATGGAAATTGTCATGGGCACTGTTAGCAGTGTCTTTCGGCCATACGCATCGGAAAGATTCCCAATGAGAGGAGTTATTACAAGAGTGCCCACTCCTGTAATCTATATTAAGAAAGATATAAATCAAAATTAGTGCATATAGATTATAGACTAATTGAAGCATGAGTTCGTTCACACCTCGTGTATCAATTCCTCCGAATAAAGGTGTCCCACTCAAGGGGAATTAAACACCCAATGCAAGTTTTTTTTTTTTTTTGATAAATTTTCTTAAGTTCAGGATCGACTTTCGCCTACCACTAGATATGGAAATCGGGTCGGGCCTGTCCACGGCCGGCCGGTCCAGCCCGGGCTCGGTCCAGCACGAGTCCAGAAAAAATTAACGTGGGCTGGGCCGGGCCAAGCCTGTCGTGGGCCGTGGGAGCATGTTACATTGGATCCTGTAGATTAAACTAGGTGTTACTGTAATTATTATAATACCACATACACATGTCCTAGGAGAGGGGGTGTAGGTCATATATCTAGACATTTACAAAAATGTATACCCAAACATAATAAAGATGACAATACAGATTTAAAACAATCGAAATTACAAGTAGGATCTAGTGGTATAATTAAT
>JAMKQA010070496.1:0-13250 GCA_024699735.1 Posidonia australis | reverse complement strand
TGAGGAGTGGACTAGGCGGGGTTGCCGAACCACTATAAATCAATTGTGTTTATCAATTACTCTCATCCTCTTCTTGTGCTTTAAATTCAGTTGTGCATAATAAGTAGAATTTCGTAAATCAAATTATTTATCATTTCTGATTATTGTTAAAATTGGTCATAGAGATATTAAAAACTAAAATTCTCTATTCACCTCGCCCTCTAGAGAAGCATTTCGATCCTACATTAATTTCATTTGTTTGGTTTCAAGTTTAATTGGGTCAAAGTGGGCTAGTGTGGGCCTAATTGGGCTTGAGTAGGTTAGGGTTTTGGTGGTCTCAACCAGAGCATCATCTGGAGGAGCTTGCTGCCAAGTGACATCAAAATTGGGGTGTCTACAGTAGCGTATGTTCATCTCTACATCATGCATCGTTTTCCTTACATTTCAGTGTATCTTTTGATTGGTTTTCATCAGTTTTTGCATCCCACTGTTGCACCATTCGTGTTTTCTAGTGATGGGTTCGCCGTTCATGTGAGGCTACCAACCTTTGAGCACAAATAGCGACTAGCCAGTGTGTTTTATATTAGTCCTAATCTTCTCCCTCTCCTTGACATCCCTCACGATAGTCTAGGTAGAGCCCCAATGTTCTCGGCCTCCTTTATGGCTAGACGATGACCATAGGTGCTGACGTCAACCCATGAGGACGAGGAGGGGCATATGGCAGTTGCCTGGCTTTTATTGTGTTTTCCTTGCCTCCCTTCCTTCCCTCCCTTGCTTTTCTAGTCGCACCAAAGGATAAATACAGCCTCCCAACCTCGACCATGGCTAGAGGAGGATGTATAGTTTAGCGACATAAACAAAAGGAGAGGCATGAGCATCATGGATTTTCAATTGAGCTTTTATGATTTTATTCTTTCATTGGTGTTTATACGTGATTTTTGGATGATTACAGTGAAGTTTTTGTAGCCTCAGTTGCATCAGGGAAGTAATGAAAGTCAGCTGCCTGAAACCCATCTTGTATTATGTATCGATTTCGCATACAGGTGCCATGGGTTGCCTACGCGGGAAAATTGGCTTTCAATGTGATGGATAGAGCATGGTTGTCCTTGGTTTACATGTTTTAATCCGGTTTAACAGTCCTTGATGTCTTGTTTTATCTATTTTTGTCTAAATCTACATTGCATCAAACCTCGTGTCCATTCAAGCATACATTAAATAGCATCTTTGCTTACATATCATCTGATCTTTTGCCTAAGGCATACATCAAAGGTTCTTTTCTTTTCATGCATTTGCCAAGCCACACCAAAGAGCAGAAAAGTACAGAAAAACCAACTTGTTAGGCGTATGAGGGTGCCTAACACCTTTTCCGTATGTAATAGGAGTCCTTGCCCATTTCTCTGCATGCAATGATTTGTGTGTTATCCATTGACACTGGAGTCACGAGTTTTGTTATTTATTTTTTCTTTGTTGTGTTTTATTTTTGATTTTCCTTGTCTCCAAATTTTAATAGACTTGGTAGTGACTCTATTTTCTTTATCATTTTCCATAGTCCCCTTTTGCCTTTATTTGTAACCGCTTGGCTCATATGAACACATTCCACACATTTTAGGGCGTCAGCCCTCGCCATGTGCATATGGTCACAGGAACTGGTAACTCTGCTAGGGATACAAACTCTAGCTTTTGTTTTGTGCTTTTCTATTTGTGTGGCTTATCTCTGTTTATTTTATTGCTTGCATATTTATTATTGACTGTTATTATATTACATGCCTTTTGTTTGGTGATTGTTTTGTTTAACACAATTTGCTATGTCACCATACACATGCACATACCTTGATTCATGTCTTTTGATGTGATTATTTGTTATCCCTTTTTCATCATTATGCACACGACACCAACACATGCCATGATCATGTCTTTTGAATTGATGTATGATGATTTTATGCCATGGTTGGTTGTTTTCCTTCCATTTTCACAATTGTGATGCCTAGGAAAGTAATGACGTGTTAGCTTCCCCTTTGTTGGCTTAATTAAAAGACCTCAAAATAAAAGCAATAACTAGGTGCAACTAGAGACCCACATACACTTTCTCCCTGTTCGGTTTAATAAAATGTAAGTAAAAAACATCAAACATGTTTGCATGAATGTTCATATAAGTGCATGCATCTTCTCCTCTATTGAGTCCAATTATAGTTTGTGAAGGACAGACTCGGTTATCTTGTTCTATTGCTTTGGCATAGGACCAGGTATCGATCTATCCCCCCATGTTGGGGACTATGACAGTGTTACTAGATAGTGTAGATATACTATTTTTGCATTTTCCAGAGGTCATATAGGATAGGAACCCTTGAGGTGCCCCAGATCACATGGCCAAGGATGTAGCACTTTTTCTAGATTTTTTATGATATCCTTAAAAACATTCTTGATTTTACTTGATTCAAGGTTGTTAGTTGTGGTAGAGCTAACATGCTCGAACTAGTGGTAGGTTCGAGCTCCTTGAACGTTTTCGGTGCGAGTTATCAGTTGTGGAAGAATTGATACTCCTTCTTTACTCAAATTTGTGATAGATTTGAGTACTTTAATTTTAATGAAGATGTTTTTATGATTTTGTAGAATTTTTGAAGATTTCTTGGTTTTTAATATATCTTTGTGGATTGAGATAAAAGACAGGGGGTAAATTGTAAAAGACCAGTATGTTGCCAGTGTGACAGGTGACGAGTCTCATCGTTACTTTAGAGGGTAATATGTCTTGTCACCGCTGAGATAGGCAACGAGATGTCTAGGCACCATAGCACCAGCGACAGACATATGGGACATTTATAAATATTATCAAGATTTTCCCATAATTATTATAATTTCTATGATTTTCTAACACTTAAATATATATGCATATTATTTAAATCTTTATAAATGTTAAATAATTCTAGAAAATTATTGAAATTTGGATGACTTGATAATTAAGATTACTTATCTTTATTTTACCAAAAAATGAGATTTTTATGATAAGTTATTACATTTTAATGTTATAACTATATTTAATTTAAGATAATGCTAAAAAAATAAAGATAAATCCAAAATATATCGATGATTACCAATTTATGTTTAATCTAAAATATCATTGATTTTAACTGTTTAATCAATTTTTCAAATTTGATTTACTTAACATTTGAGTTAAATTGAATTTGGAATTTATTTAAAATTTTTCTATTATGAAGATGATTTTAAATTATTGATTTGGTCGTTATTGGTTAATAGCTTCGTAAGAAGATATTTTGGGATCTTAATTGTCCAAATTTTTCCTTTTTAGTTGCTCGACGTCAGTAGACCCGGTGACTAGTTGACATAGCAGATTTCATTGTCATTTAGCTACTGATTCATCACGTGTGGCAAATTTGGAGTCTACAGCCTCGTCGCTTGTAAAGGCGGTGATGTAATGATTACGTCACTAGTTATATCGTTAACAACATCTAAAAGGGATATTTTATCATTTTAAAGGAGTTTGATTTTGACCATTGATCCTTGACTTGTCATTGACGAGATCTGGACCCCTAAACTTTATAAATAAATGCTTTAGGTCAAAAGCTTGAAGAGAAGCACATTCAAAACCCTAGGGGTCAGTACAAAACCCTAGGACTTGTGAGAAAAAGTGAGCTACAGCCTCACTTTGTTCGATCTCTATGTGAGATACCTAGGTCCCAGAGATCCAAGCCTCTTTGATCCATAACACATCTCTAGAGCTCCATCAGACCTCCACTTCCTCCATCCACTCTACAACACACAAGGATGAAGGGAGTATCTTTCAATTTTATGCATTTTTATTTACATAATCCATTACATGATATAATATAGCCCATGATATATGCATGTAGGGACAACACCCCAGTTAGTGTCATTTTAGTTATTCTTGTTTTTCACTATTTTTCTAATTTCATTTACTACACCTACAACTAATTCATGTTTGTTTTTGTTTGTTTTAAAGGGAAGGATATTATATAGCACAAGTAAGCCATTGGACAACATCTTGTCGTCGATCCAGTGAACTGAGAACCCACATTAATAAATCAACCCCAATCCCATCAAGGTACCTTGTCAATCGACAAAAGCAAATTGACAAGTGGCAATCACAAAAGAGTCATTAATGTGAGTGGACACGATGATGGCCTTCATCAACATCCCAAATCCGCATCAATAGAAAAGTGGCGATCACGATGGGACTGGTTTGAGCCAACTCCTGTGCTACGTAATTTTTCCTTCCCATCTTCATTTATTTTATTTTTCATAGATCTAGGTGTTGTTGTAGGTCTAGAAAGTTGCATGCTTAGGGTTTTGTGATGACCAGACCTTTTATCTGGTTTTTTCTAGTAAATACAGACCCAATAGTTTTAGCTACCTATCTCTAAGGCGTCAAGCCTGGCCACTCCTTGAGAGGGTGACACATATTGGCACTAATTTCAGAGGCGATGGAAATTGAGAAATTATTTTCCTATAGGTGTTTCACACTTTTCCCTATTTGTGTTGTTTGTTCTAGGCCTGTAGTAGCAAAACTACTACAATTTAGATTTTTAAATAAATGAAATAACATCCTATTCGCTTGTAGTTTAGATGTAATGCCCCACATTTTCCATAATAATTTAAAACAAATTAAATTACAGGAAAATTAAAGCCAAACAGAAAATATCTAACTACCAGGAACCTATGTGTATGACTAGGAGACTCCAAACTATATACACTACGCTAAACCTCTACATGTTTGCACCTGCAAACCAAAAACACGAGGAAAACACATGAGTGACAGAGGTCACCTAGTACGCACTCTAAGAAAACCACGGAAAGTGAAACATAATTAATTTTCTTTTAAAATTCATTTCATAAACCATTTTCTTAAAACCTCACAAACAAGGCCCACACCGGCCAAAACCAACACCCGAGCCCTATTAGCCCAAAACCACAAGCAAAGGCCCTCAATGGCCAAAACCACACATAGTGAGTCGGGAAGCCTAGCGCTAGGCAACCAAACTCTGGCGACAAGCAGTCCACCGAAGAGCAGCCAATGACGTCTGCACTGCCACGACGTGCCACCCTGTGTAGGAGCCGCTTCGTCCCACAATTCTCCTACCTGGAGAACCCTTACAAAGCCAACCCCTCCTTGGGAAGGTTGTCCTGTCTCTCAGGATGCTACCAGCTACGTGGCACGTGTCCCACCTACATTGGCCACCACAGGCTATGCCTCCTCACAGCGTCCTCCACACACGGTGCTCAGGAGGGAGTGTCATACCTCCACACCTGACAACACTCGAGCTTCAGTGCTCACAGCGACAGTAGGAGATCATACCTCCCCATCATGCCACAAGACACCTCAATCTACGGATCACAACCCTAGCCTTGAGACGACAATCAAGGAGTCTCATACCTCCAGGACCTGATGTCTTTTAGCCTCAGGTATCTCGACCCCCGACCTTAACCAGGGAGTCGCGCCCGACCACCCGAGAATGTCGTCACATTCTCTGGTCCTGACGGCACGGTCCCACACTGTCTCAATCCACACATAAGAAAATTGGGAAAACCATTTTCCAAATCTTCCAACTCACCTCTTTTGAAATCATTTTCAAAACAATTTTCATATCTTTGAAAACTCTTCCAAAACCTCGGCAAAACGGCAAATCAGGTGTCCCGAGGGACCACCACTAACGGCCCACAATCCTATCTCAATGGGACAAAACAAACTAATCCAAAAAACCCATGGAGATCATATTTTGCAAAAGTATTTAGGCCCAGATTCAACATGCCGAAAACAGGTTCGATATGTCAAAAACCCTTGGTTCGATAGACCGATTTGGATTGATTGACCGAATCAGGTCAATAGTCAACACTCAGGCCATAATCAGTATACCAGAAATGGTTCGGTCGACCAAAATCTCCTGATTCGGATGATCATCCAAAATCGGATGATCGAATTTCGACTAGAGGACCAAAACTGTCAAAAAAGGGCATACCAAAATGGTTCGGTATGTGATTTCTGCGAAAAATAGAAAACAACCCTAACCCTACAGTGCAAAATCGCCCCAACTAGGACCTCCGATCGGACCCTCTAAACAAACACCAAAAATCCTGCATAAAACATAAGATGTAGACCCTCGAGTCTACTCCAAATTCACACAAACAAAACCAAAATCCATTCACCAAGCATCAAGATACAAAATCGCAAAGGCACAAGGGTCAAAACGACCCAAATCTCAACCATCGACATAAATATCCATAAAAACCACAATAAATTCCCAAAAATTTAGCCTAGATTACATGCATCATACGCATTTCTACCATTTTACACATTAAATTGAGGATACGTACCTGAAATGAGCTTCGACGACCCTCCGACTGACATCATCGAACACTGGCGACCACGACCTCCATGGAAACTCCCTCGACCTTTGGGACTTCAGCCACAATGGCGACGAGCCACCACAGCGCCTCCGCTTCTCTCTTTCTCTCTCCGTCGATGCGTGATACATGGAAAGCAGGGGGGAAAATGAGGATGACGGGTGAGGAAGGAAGGGGTGGGGAAGCAAGAAGAGTGAGGAGGAAATGTAAGGAAGGGAAGAAGAGGTGTGCATCTGAGGAGGACGAGAAGAAGGAAGAAGACGACAACAAGTGACGGAGAAGTGCAGTGTAGGCGGCTTATAAAGCCTACACACACAGTAGTTGGGAGCGTGCTCACCTACACGTCACAGCCATGGGCACCCTGCACGAGCACACCGGCTACTCCACCCAACCACCAGCCACAACAACCAGCGGAATCACCTTGTTCCGCAACACCTACTTATTGCGATCAACAATCTGGACAACATTCTCTACAAATGACAGATCTTCCTAGGCTCTTCTGGTTGAACTGGAATCACATGAGACGTGTCAGCCAGGCACTTCTTTAGCATGGAGACATGGAACACGTCGTGCATGGACAACATCTCTAGTGGTAGATCCAACTGATAAGTAACCTCACCTATCCTCCAGGTGATCTGGTATAGGCCAATATAGCGAGGACTCAGCTTACCACGCTTCCCGAATTGCATGACACCCTTGGTTGGCGACACCTTTAGGAACACATAGTCTCCCACCAAAAACTCCAACGGTCTCCTCCTTCTATCGACAAAGCTCTTTTGTCGACTCTGTGCAGCCAACAGCCAGCTACAGGTCAAATCCACCTTATCTGCATACAACTGCACAAGCTTAGGACCAACCAACTGACGCTTGCCCACCTCGCTCCAGCAAATCGACAATCTACATGGCCTACCATACAAAGCATCGTACGACGCCATCTCGATGCTAGAGTGATAACTATTGTTGTAGGCAAACTCAATCAATGGTAGATGGTCCTCCCAACTCCCTTGAAAGTCTAAGGCACATGCTCTAAGCATATCCTCTAGCATCTGGATTGTCTTCTCTGTTTGACCATCTGATTGAGGATGAAATGCCGTACTTTAGTTGAGCACGGTGCCAAAGGCCTCCTGCAGAGTTCTCCAGAACCTTAAGCTGAACCTCGTGTCTCTGTCTGACACGATGGACATCGGAACACCATGCAGCCTAACCACCTCAGAGACATACAACTTCACCTGGCGGTGCATCGGAAGCTTCACCCAAATGGCCAGGAAGTGAGCAGACTTGGTCAGCTGATCAACGATCACCCACACGATGTCATTCTTCCTTTGAGTCCGTGGCAAGCTAGTCACGAAATCCATCGAGATGTGCTCCCACTTCCACACAGGAATATCCAATGGCTGCATGGTCCCTCCGGGTCTTTGGTGCTTTGCCTTGACCAGCTGGTAGGTAGTACCCCTCGCCACATGGTTAGCAACATCTCTTTTCATGTCAGGCCACCAAACGTTCGCTTGAAGTCTCGGTAATCTTCGTACTACAAGGTGAATAGTATACCTAGACCGATGTGCTTCATCCAATAACCTCTGCCTGGCCTCCTCATGCTAGGGCACATACAGATGCATATCATACCTTAGCTCTTCATATGCCCCAACAGAGAAATGAGGCTCTCTACCAGCCTCCATCTTCTCAAACACAGCATGAACAAACGGATCCAACTACTGACAGGCGACAATAAACTCTAACAGCTTAGGGCAAACAGACAGGTTGGCCACCTAGGCACCAACCAATCCCCGAGCTTGCCGTTTTAGCCTGCAGCTCACCAGATCCTCCGACATGGTCCACTCCTTGAAAATCAGGCTCGCTATCACGTGCGTACGCCGACTCAGGGCATCGACGACCAAGTTGGCCTTGCCGGGATGGTAGGACAGGCTGAAATCATAGTCCATCAGATACTCCACCCAACGGTGCTGCCTTGAGTTGAGGTCTCTCTGTGTGAGGATATACTTCAAGCTCTGATGATCGGTGAAGACCTTAAACGTCTCCCCATATAGATAGTGTCGCCAAGCCTTAGAGCGAACACTATGGCAGCCATCTCCAAATTGTGGGTCAGGTAGTTCTTCTCATGATCCTTCAGTTGACGAGGCATACGCGATGACATTGCCATGCTGCATCAGAACACACCCCAACCCAACACCACTGGCATCACTATATGTAACGCCCTGATCTCGGCATGCTACCAAAATACAGTATCAAAAGCATAATTATACTAACTACAAAAACATTAAATAACTATAACTACGACTCAACTTCAGGATCTCAATGTGCGGCTAAAAGCTCCGACACCTGCACCGGAACTCGGCT
The DNA here is from genome assembly GCA_024699735.1 of Posidonia australis. Lineage (NCBI taxonomy): Eukaryota > Viridiplantae > Streptophyta > Magnoliopsida > Alismatales > Posidoniaceae > Posidonia > Posidonia australis. Next base: position 4,541 of record JAMKQA010070496.1, on the reverse strand, counting down.
GCACGCAATCTGCACCTGAAAACCAAACAAGCATGCGTGAGTGACATCTAAGTCACTCAGTACGCACCCCAAACACACAAAACCACAGAAACCCCTGTAAAACTGGTAAAATTCAGTTTTTAATTTTCAAAGTTGGTTTTCTTTCGGAAATCCATTTTTCTTTTTATTTGAAACCTCATTCACTTTTATTTTGTTTGAAATCACTTGGGATCCTGAGCCCAAGTCCCAACTCTTTTCAAAACCCATCTTTCTTTCCATTTCAAAATGCTTGGAAATTTATTCCAAAACCCACCATTCTTTCCATTTCAAAACGCTTGGAAATTTATTCCAAAACCACATTTTCTTTTAGAAACACACATTTTTCATTTCATTTAAAACCTTTGGAATTCATTTTACAAATCATATCCTTTCCAATACTTGGGATTTCTTCCCAAAATCACATTTTCAAATTCACATTTCTGACCAGATCCAGCCAAAAAACACAATGCCTCTCGGGCTCGAAACAAAATCATACATATTGGCTGGTAACTGGTTAAAACATCATCATTATTCCATTTCAGGATTTTTAGGACCATTTCATAAGTCCAATCCTGGTCAACCCACATTTCTTTTCTTTATCATTTCCACTTTTCTTTATTGTTGTTACCTTGATCAGGCGTAACCAGGCACACAAGCAGTAGGCGAGGACATCATTTCCCCTACCTCCCTGCATTGCTGCAGTGAAATTCCCCATGCGGGATGCCACTGCCCCCACCAACCAACCTCAGTTTCCTTTGCATGTATGCACGGGGATACGTCTTTGTTTGATGCCCTATCGGTGACTCGAACAACTAGGTCCAATGACCCAGGCTCAGCCTACATCGTCGGTGACCCGAACAACTAGGTTCAATAACCTAGGCTCAACCTACATCGTCACGAGCTCGGTGACCTAAACAACTAGGTACCACGACCTAGGCTCAACCTACACCGTCACAAGCTTGGAAACAACAGTCGTGTCTGGAAACTGGTTCCATTAGAGCCTCATACTCCCACCACGTTGTCGACACCAACCCTCGTGGTTCCTTAACACATTATTGGTGTTCGAATTCAAAACTCTTTAAGCCTTTCTTTTCAAAATCATTTGCCATTTCATTCTTTTCCATTACAGGATTCTATTTCCATGCAACACTTGACCCTCCACTGGGGTCCCAACTCAAATCATGAAAACCATGCTAAAAATCATAAATTGGGTCTCATACCCAAAAACCACACATAATCAGCCATTTTGTTCATTCACAGGGTCTAAACCCCAAAACCACACAAAGTCATCCTTTTTATTCATTTATGGGATCAAAACCCAAAACCACGCCCAAATTTATTTATTTGGGTTCCACATTCCTCCATGTCATTACATAGGGAAAACATCATTCACATATACTCAACATACATTTTAAAACCATCCATCAATTATTTAAATTCATATTTAAGCATATTAGGGTCAGGGCAAGAATGACAAACCGAAACTAGGTTCGGTATATCGAAATTCCCTGGTTCGATATACCGAACATTTTTGGTATACCGAAACCCCTTGTTTCGGTCGATTGAGAGATTTTGGTCTACCGAAACCAGTGATCCTGGATTAATCTGTCAGGATTTCGACATACCAAATAAATTCGGCATACCGAATTCCTCGCAGACAGGGCACACCTTGTTCCAGGCAGTGAAAATCGCTTAATTTGGAAGTTTCGATCGGACCTTCCAAACACAAACCAAAAATTACCATAAAATCATGGGAGGTAGACCCTTGAGTCTATTTCAAAACCCCTCAAACCATTCCTCAATCCATCAACTATGTGATTCATACGAAAATCACAAAGGGGAAGAGCTCAGTGAAACCTACTGTAGCTTACACCCCCAAATCACATTCAATTCCACATATTCTTCATCCTAACTGCATGATTTCTACATGTTCATGCAATACAACTCATTTTCATCATTTTCCTTATTTTTCTACGATTTTACATGCATTTTTCGCCATTAACATGCCATTTACTCATTACTCAAACAACAGCGAGACGAGGGAGGGATAGGGGTTGCGTACCTCTAATGGCACCCCGGCAATCCTTCCTGCACTCTGACGAGCCTCCTCGCTCCCCAGCGAAGCCTCCTCCGCCAGAGGATCACACGAGCAGCTCCCACCTCCTCTCGGTTGCACGCCGCTCCTCCTTTTTTCCTCTCTTGGTCACCTTCTCCTCTCCTTGCATTTCACAACCTCCCATTATCTCCTCCTCCTTCCACGTCACGCTGGCCATCCATCACGTCAGAGATGATCGCGAGGCACGGGCCACTGGCTGGTTGTGGCACGGGTGTGGAAGAAGAAGACAGAATGGTGTGGGCTCGCGAGAGGGAAGGAAAAAGAAGGGAAAAAAGAAGGAAAGAAAAGGAAGAAAAGACAAGCACGTAAACCGCGACGACTGTGCATCCTCAAACCGGACTCCACATTGGTCCAAAATCACAAGCAGGTGCACAGAAAGCCAACCACAAGCTCACACACCCAAGGAATAACAAATTATCCATTAATAAACCATTTATACAATATTGCAATTAATTACATGGCTTATAAATGAAAATGGATAATCAGGATTAGATGTCACATCCTACCCCCTTAAAAGAATTTTGTCCTCGAAATTCAGCTCTAATAAAACAAGTAGGGGTACTGTCTCTGGATGTCCATCTCGCACTCCCAGGTAGCCTCCACTGTACCATGGTGCTACCACTGAACTAACACTAATGGAATCACTTTATTCCTGAGGACTTGCTCTTTCCTGTCCACTATCTGAACTGCAGTTTCAACCATGGACAAGTCCTCCTGCAGCTCCTCTGGCTACACTGGTATCACCTAGGACGTATCGGCCAAACACTTCCTCAACATAGACACATGGAAGGTGTTGTGTACACCCATCAACTCTAGAGGCAGATCTAGTTTCTATGCCACCTCACCAACCCTCTTGGTAATCTGGTATGGTCCGATATATCTTGGGCTCAACTTGCCTCTCTTACCGAACTGCATCATACCCTTGGTTGGTGACACCTTCAGGAAAATGAAGTCTCCTACTTCGAATTCCAGTAGTCTCTGCCTCCTATCAACATAGCTCTTCTGCTGGCTCTAGGTAGACAACAACCTCTTCTTGATCAGATCCACCTTGCCCTCGTACTACTGTACGATCTTGGGCCCAACTAACTATCTCTCACCCAACTCACTCCAGCAAGTGGGTGTCCTATAGGGTATGCCATACAATGCCTCATATGGTGGCATACTAATACTAGCGTGGTAATTGTTATTATATGCAAACTCAATCAAAGGTAAATGATCCTCCCAACTACCATCAAAGTCCAAGGTGCAGGCCCTCGGCATGTCCTCTAGTGTTTAGATGGTCCTCTCTGTTTGACCATCCGTCTAGGGGTGGAAGGTTGTACTAAAATTCAGCACTGTGCCAAAAGCCTCCTACAGAGCTCCTCAGAACCTCGATGTAAACCTCGTGTCTCTATCTGACACAATAGACATTGGGACACCATGCAATCTCACAATCTAGGCCACATACAACCATGCCAGTTTTGCCAAAGGAAGATTCACCCTTAATGGCAAGAAATGTGTCGATTTTTTAAGGCGATCCACTATCACCCACACAGTATCGTTCTTTCTTTGGGTTCGTGGCAAACCCGTCACAAAGTCCATCGACACATTTTCCCATTTCCACAATGGAACGTCCAGAGGCTGCAAAGTCCCTCTGGGCTTCTGGTGCTCTAGTTTCACCATCTGGTAGGTTGCACACTTCGCCACATACTTAGCAATCTCTCTCTTCATCCCAGGCCACCAGAAAATCCTCTTTAGGTCTTTATACATCTTGGTGCTTCCTGGATGAATAGTGTATCTGGAGCGGTGAGCTTCATCCAACAAACTGTTCTTGATTTCCTTTATTTGAGGCACATACAATCTCAAGTCATACCTCAACCCACTGTCTACCCCTACTGAAAAATGAGGGACATTACCAGCTTCCAGCTTCCTCCAGATGTCTAACACAAAAGAATCATATTGCTGAGCTGTGACAATCGCCTCTGTCATCTTCAAGCGAACAAACAAATTAGCCAGTACTACTCTAGTGGGTCCCTAAGACTGTCTCCGACGCTTGCACTCCACTAGTCCCTCTAATAATTTCCATTCATGGATCATCAAACTAGCCATGACATGGGTGCATCTGCTCAGAGCATCTGCAACTACATTAGCCTTCCCTAGGTGGTAGGACAAACTGAAACAATAATCCTTAAGATATTCCACCTAGCGCCTTTGTCTCAGGTTCAAATCCTTCTGAGTAAAGATGTACTTCAGACTCTTGTGATCTGTGTACACCTCAAACTATTCACCATATAAATAATGCCTCCAAATCTTCAAGGCGAACACAACAGTTGCCATCTCTAAATCATGGGTGGGATAATTCTTCTCATGATCTTTCAACTGGCGCGAGGCATACGCCACCACCCTACCATGCTGCATCAGCACACAC
>JAMKQA010070495.1:0-14222 GCA_024699735.1 Posidonia australis | reverse complement strand
AATAACTAATTAAAGCAACACATTGAAGTGATACGCTTAAAGCCAAAAGATGCATTCTAGGCTTCTAAACATCTATTCTACCAATATTTAAGACATGCAACTAAATTATATCAAACATATTAGGCTTCCTTGGGGAAAACAAAACAAAAAATCTTGAAGCTTATCATCGGACAAAGAAAAATAACAGCTCCCTACAAAATACTATGATCTTTTGGCACTTCATATAATATAAGACTAAACACAATTTCTTATTCACGTAAACAAAAAAAAAACCACTCTGAATCCCTCCTGCACACAACTAGCATTAGCAGTTATTTATCTAGCATTACACAGTAGTAACTAGACTAATGAAGTAAGTGCAAGCACAAAACTTTGGATGTTATTCACAAAGAAATCAGACCACATTAACCAATTAACCAACTACAATTTTGAACCTCTCTGCGTGGCACCAGCTGAACCGTAAAAAAAAAATTACTTTGAGCAAAAGTGTCCTCCCAAAAGTACCAAAAACTTGCATCAACAAGATTAAAAATGTCCTCCGTTACTCAGCACCACGAAAAGCACACACCCACCAACATTGCTGATTATTCTCTTCCGGAGACACAAAGAAAAACAAATGCAAAATCTGGCAAACACACTGCAATTTGCAGATGAACAACCATTTAAAAACAAACAAATTCCCAACCATACCCAACATCTACAGCATACAAATTCCAGATAAAATCCAGTTTTTGGACCATAATCCGACAAATCCTTCGTAAAAACCACATCTTTTGGAATGAATAGATCAGGTAATACACCCAACGTGAAGTACAACGCACCTCGGAGAACCCGACGATGGGCGAGAGGAGGACGCTGTGTTAGACGGCTATGTCTGTAAAGGAGGTGCTGTGGAGTTGGCAAAGGATGTTGGACGAGGCGCTACAGTGGAGGAGGAGAAGCACGTCGGAGGAGGCGCTACAGTGGAGAAGGAGGAGGTGTTACGGAGGAGGCAGACGAGTGAGAGTAAGAAAAGGGCAGAGTGAGAGTATATTAGGGTAAGAAGAAATGGGGAAAACGAGCCGCACTTGAGTATTTTAGATCTGATTTAGCGAGGAAAAATAGCGAGGACATGTTAAATAAAAAGCGCGGACTTTGCGAGAAAAAATACTCACTAAATACTCACCATATTATAGTGAGGTAATGTTCTCGCTAAGTCCCCGCTATATGTTCTCGTTATATTATTGCGAGGACGTTTCCTCGCTAAGTCCTCGCAAGTTGTCCTCGCAAAATGAAGATTTTCTAGTAGTGAGAAAATCCAAATTTACTAATGTAACGCATTGCAGCCACAAGATGCCACAACAAAGTAAATCTAAGTCTGAGTTTGCTAAATTAGCAGGAGCAGTATTTAAAATAAATTCAATACTAAATACTACCTAGACTTGTGTGCGGCTAACGGCTCTTAAAACTCAAGCATCGGAAACTGACTGCACTCCAATACAACACCTAAAAAAACAATCAATGAAATGCATGAGTGACATCTAAGTCACTCAATACACGCCCTAGAGAAAACAAAAGCAGAAAAATGATTAAGACTCCAATTCTTTGTTTCAAATTTAAACTCTATTATGTTTTCTGAAAACTTTTCTATAAAACTTAAATCTGGGTCATAATCAAATTCTGGCAAAATTCTGAAAAAGCTTCTTTCAGAAAAATCTTGGAAAACATGCATTTTCAAAACTTACTTTCTTTTCTGAAAACTATGCTCTATTATACATATGTAACGTCTCGATCCCGGGCACGCTACCAAGATCACAGTATCATAAGCAAAATTACACTAATTATAGTAATAATTAAATAACTGTAATTAAGGCTCACTACAAGGAAACGATATGCGACTAGAAGCTCCTACTCCGACATCGGAACCTGACTGCACATGACTTGCACCTGAAAACCAACCAAAGTACGCGTGAGTGACATCTAAGTCACCTAGTACGCGTTCCAAACACACAAACAACAAAATCCAGTAAAAATGCTAAAAATACAACTTTTAATTTTCACAACTTGGTTTTCTTTTGAAAATCCATTTTAAAACATTACTCCCTTCTTTTCTTTGAAATCATATGGGAATCTATTCCTAAGAATATACTTTTCTCAAAATTCACATTTTCTTTTCCTTTTAAAACGTTTGGAATTTTGTTTCCAAAACTCATTTCTCTTTCTTTTTATACTTGTTCAAAATCTTTCTCATGTTCTGAGAAATTCACATACTCGACCAAGTCTAGCCTAAGACACAATGCCTCTAAGGGCTCAAAACCAAAACCACAATATAGGCTGGTAATTGATTAAAACACAATTCTTAATTGATTCTAGGATTTTAGGACCATTCATAAGTCCATTTCTAGCCAAATCACATTTATTTCATTTCACAAAACCACATACTTTTGTTATTCTTTTCCACTTTGCTTTATTGATGTTATCTTTATCAGGGGTAACCAAGTACACAAGTAGTAGGTGAGGACACCATTTCCCCTACCTTTCTGTACTACCGTGGTGAAGTTCCCTGTGCAGGAGGATATTGCCCCAGCCCACGTACTGGCCTCAATTTCTTTTCATATATGCACGAGGATACGTCTTTATCTGACATCCCATCGGTGACCCGAACAACCAGGTTTAATAACCCAGGCTCAGCCTACACTGTCACAAACATTGATGACCACGATCGTGTCTAACAATTCATGTTTTACAATTTGTCAACACCATCCATTCGTGGTCCCACACTAGCAACCAAGGTCGTATCTGACAATTGGTTTCTTTGGTGTGTCAATCTCCTACCACATTGTCGACACCAACCTCTGTGATTCCACAACACATTATTAGTATTTATTTTTAAAACTCTTAAAGTTTCCATTCAAAACCATTTCTTTTCATTCTCTTCATTGTAGGAATCTATCCATACAACATATGACCCTCCACTGGGGTCCCAACTTAATTTATGAAAAACCATACTTTTAAAATCAAGGATAAATCACGAGGTGTAGACCTTGGAGTCTACTCCAAAACCCCCTAAACCATTCATGAATCCATTCATTATACAATCCATACGAAAATCAATAAGGCATGAAGCTCGTTTTGAAACACTGTAGTACACAACCCAAAAACTCGCATAAATCCACCAAATTTCATTCTAACCGCATGATATCAACATATTCATGCTATCTATCACATTCCCATTCATTCTACAATTTTTCTATGAATCTACATGCATTTATTCTCATTTTTCATGCATTTAACACATTAGGCAGTAAACACAAAACAAAGTGGGGAAAAGGGGTTGCGTACATCAAATGACACTTTGGTGACTTCCTTACACTCCGGTGCAACCTCGGTGACCCACGGCGGCGGCACACACGGCTCAGCTCCTCCTCCTCTCCCTCTGGCTCCTCGGCTCGTCTTCTCTCCATTTTCTCCTCCACTTGGTTCCCTCTTCTTCCCTCGGCCTCCTTCCCTTTATTTTCCCTCCACCTCCTTGCGTCGCGTCGGCCGCCCATTACGTCGAAAGGGATGGGGAGGTATGAGCTGTCGACTGTGGTGGCACGGGTTCGAGGGGAGGAAGAAGAAGACGGGGATGGTCAGGGCTCATAAGAGAGAGAGAGGTAAAAGAAGGAAAGAAAAAGAAGAAAAGATAGGCACGTAAATCGAGAAAGCCAACCAAACCTTCACACTTACAAGAAACAACAGATTATCCATTAATAAACCATTTATACAATATTACAATTAATTACATGGTTTACAATTAAAAATGAATAATCAGGCCCAAGTGTCACATCCTACCCCCTTAAAAGAATTTCGTTCTCGAAATTTAGCTCTACTAAAACAAGTAGGGGTACTGCCTCTGGATGTCCACCTTATGCTCCCAGGTAGCCTCCTCGGTACCATGGTGTTGCCATTGAACTAACACCAATGGAATCACTTTATTCTTGTGGACTTGTACTTTCTGTCTAGTATCAAAACTGCATTTTCCACCATAGACAAGTATTCCCCCAGCTCTTCTGGTTGCATCGGTATCACTTGGGATACATCAATCAAACACTTCCTCGACATGGATACATGAAAGGTGTTGTGTACATCAACCAACTTTGGAGGCAGATCTAGTCTGTATGCCACCTCACTAACCCTCTTTGTAATCTAATACGGTTCGATGTATCTTGGGCTCAATTTACCTCTATTTCTGAACCACATCACAGCTTTGTTTGGTGATACCTTTAGGAAAATGAAGTTTCCTACCTCGAATTCCAGAGGTCTCCGTTTCCTATCTACATAGCTCTTCTACCGACTTTGGGTAGACAACAACCTCTTCCTAATCAAATCTACCTTGCCCTCGTACTACTGTAAGATCTCGGGCCCAAATAACTATCTCTCACCCACCTCACTCTAGCAAGTGGGTATCCTGCAGGGTCTGCCACACAATGTCTCATATGGTGCCATACCAATACTAGCGTGGTAACTGTTGTTATATGCAAACTCAATCAGAGATAAGTGATCCTCTTAGCTACCACCAAAGTCTAAGGCACAGGCCCTCAGCATGTCCTCTAGTGTCTCGATTGTCTTCTCTATTTGACCATCCGTTTGGGGGTGAAAGGTAGTACTAAAGTTCAGCACCGTGCCAAAAGCCTCCTGTATAGCTCCCTAGAACCTCGATGTAAACCTCGTGTCTTTGTCAGACACAATAGACACTGGGACACCATGCAATCTCACAATCTCAGCCACATACAACTCTACCAGCTTTGCCAAAGGAAGATTCACCCTCATTGGCAAGAAATGTGCCGATTTGGTAAGGCCATCCATTATCACCCAAACTATATCATTCTTTCTTCGGGTTCGAGGCAAGCTTGTTACAAAATCCATCGACACATTTTCCCATTTCCACATAGGAACGTCTAGAGGCTGTAAAGTCCCTCTGGGCTTTTGGTGTTCTATTTTCACCATCTGGCAGGTTGTACACTTGGCCACATACTCAACAGTCTCTCTCTTCATCCTAGGTCACCAGAAATTCCCCTTCAGGTCCATATACATCTTGGTGCTTTCTGGATGAATAGTATATCTAGAGCGGTGAGCTTCATCTAGTAGACTGTTCTTAATTTCCTCTATTTGAGGTACATATAATCTCAGATTGTACCTCAACCCACCGTCTACCTCAATTGAAAAGTGAGGGGCATTACTAGCTTCCAGCTACCTTCAGATGTCTAACACAAAAAATCATATTGCTGAGCTGTGACAATTGCCTAGATCATCCTTGGGTGAATAGACAAATTGGCCAACACCACTATGGCAGCTTCCTGAGACTGTCTCCGAGGCCTGCACTCCACTATTCCCTCTAACAATTTCCATTCACGAATCATCAAGCAAGTCATAACACGAGTGTGCATGCTCAAAGCATCTACAACCACATTTTCTTTCCCTGGGTGGTACGACAAACTGAAATCATAATCCTTGATGTACTCCACCTAGCGCCTCTGTCCTAGGCTCAAATCCTTCTGAGTAAAGATGTACTTCAGACTCTTATGTTCTGTGTACACCTCAAACTGTTTGTCATACAAATAATGCCACCAAATCTTCAAGGCAAACACTACAGCTGCCATCTGCAAATTATGGGTGGGATAATTCTTCTCGTGCTCTTTCAACTGGCGCGAGGCATACCCCACTACCCTACCATGCTACATCAACATATATCCCAAACCAGTACCATAGGCATCATTATAGACTATGAAACCGCCACTCCCAGAGGGTAAAGTCAAAACTGAGGCTGATACCAGACGAGCCTTTAACTCATTGAAGCTCTCCTCGCATTGTCAATCCCAAGCAAAGTGCACTTCCTTTCTGGTTAATCTTGTCAATGGTACAACAATATTAGAGAAATCTTGGATAAATCTCCTATAATATCCTGCTAGGCTGATAAAACTTCTAATTTCAGTTACTGTCTTCGGTCTGGCCCAACTGCTCACAACCTCCACTTTGGTTGGATCTACCTTAATGCCTTCTCCTGAAATGATATGACCAAGGAAGGACACCTCCTCTAGCCAAAACTCGCACTTGGTGAACTTGGCATAAAGTTGATGTTACCTCAATGTCTCCAATACAATCCTCAAATGTCTCTGGTGGCTCTGAACATCCGGAGAATACACCAGAACGTCATCCACGAAGATGACCACAAACTGATCCAGATAGGGCCTGAACACCCTATTCATCAGGTCCATAAAAGTAGCTGGAACATTCATCAACTCAAATGGCATAACCAAATACTTAAAATGTCCATAACGGGTGCGAAAGGCTGTCTTCTGCACATCTGGCTCACTGATCCTCAACTGATGGTATCTAGATCTCAAGTCTATCTTGGAAAACATCGATACTCCCTGCAATTGGTCGAACAAGTCATCGATCCTGAGCAGTGGATACTTGTTCTTAACTGTGATCTGGTTCAACATCCGGTAGTCTATGCAGAGCCGAAGTGAACCATCTTTCTTCTTAACAAATAGAATTGGTGCCCCCCAAGGTGAAATACTGAGACAAATGAATCCTTTATCCATCAGTTCCTGTAGCTGACTCTAGAGCTCCCTCAATTCTATAGGTGCCATCCTGTATGAAGCTTTGGAAATAGGACCTGATCTCGACACCAAATCAATCACAAACTCCACTTCCCTATGAGGTGGCATACTAGGCAATTCCTCTGGAAAAATATCAGGATATTCCCGTATCACTAGCAAATCCTGAATCTCAATCACAAGCAAAGTAGCAACTGTCACACAGGCCAAATAGCCCACACTGCCTCTTATAGATGATAATAGGCCTTGACAGCAGAAATCACTTTTCTAGGCTCACCCGGTCTGGTACCTTGCACTACACACCAGCCTTGGCTTGGACACTTCGCCAGAACTCTTCTCTTGGCACTATCTATCATGATTGGATGCTGTGCTAGCCAGTCCATTCCCAGGATAACATCATAATCCTACATGTCCATCAGAATCAAACTGGCTTGAAAGTTCCTACCCCCAGTTGAATATCAACTGGTCTCAAATACCTCCACGCTAGACTGTGTTCTCCCAATGGAGTGACTACATCTAGGTGGAATGCCAATATGGCTGGCCTGGTCCCGATCTCAGAAGTAAATGACTCGAAGACAAAAGAAAATAAACTCCCTGAGTCGAACAGGACTCGGGCCATGCGATCAGCCACAAGAAAAGAACCTATCATCAACACACTATAGCCCTAATTATAATCATAATAAAAGATAGTGTTGATCACGTATAGGATCTATTATTACAAGACAAGATTTAACTCATACAACCATACTAGTTCTCACCTTCTACCACATCTTCAGATGGACCAACATCTGGGACAGTAATGGAGAACACTCTCCCCTTGGTAGGCTAACATGGTGCATCTCCTGCTGGCTTTGGCTGACTAGGACAGTCATTCTGATAGTGTCCGGACTTCCAACAATTGTGGCATACTACACTATCTAAGCTCCTCTGCTTGTGCCAACACTGCGCCGCAACATGCCCCTTCTTACCATAAACGTGGCATTGTCCCACCTTTGGACCACTACTAGATCCCACATGGCTGAAACCCACACTTTCTTCCTTACCAGATGTAGGCCGCTCCTTTCCAGAGCTACCAGATCTCCCAGAACTTGGCGCTCCAGTCACTAACGGTCGAGAAAACGGAGGGTCAGGAGACAGAAGGTCGAGAGACAGACTTCCTCACCTTTTCCTTCTTAGGATACTCTTCCTTGAACAGCCTACGATCATCTTCATAGCGGCTTGCAAGCTCAACAGAATCTACTAAAGTCTAGTATCTAAAGCCAATAACTCTGGATCTCAGCACAAGATTGAGTCCCTCCACGAATCTCTTGGTTCTATTCTTCTCGAAAACTACAGCCTGAGAGAACTGCTCTAACCAAAAGAAGGACGATTCATACATTGCCATCGTTTGGCTCTCCTGCTTCAGCTTCTGAAATTCTCTATCAAGCTTATCCCTCTCGTGCTTAGGGAAAAACCTCTCATAGAATGCCTCTTGGAACTCCTCCTAAGAGATCATCAGCAGGTCTGCATTTGGGAATTTGGTGCGTGTATGGCCCTCCACCACTGATCTGCATCACCCTTAAGCAGAAACGCTACGATCCGGACCCATTTCTCTGCTGGACACTCGATCCCCTTTAGGATATTCTCCACCTCCAAGAACCAAGCCTCACACTTCTCTGGTGTACTGTGCCCATCAAAAGTCGATGCGTCAAGCTGGTGAAATTGCTTGATCCACGGGTCTCCCTTCGCCTCATCTTGTTGCTGCTGCAGAAGGACTGGGCGAAATCCCACATCATCTTGCCAAACTCTCGTCTCATACCCCTCCATGCACTACCCTTTCCTGTCTTGGAGTCGGGCACAAGGGCCTTGTCACAGCTGCAGCCTCGGCGAGATATCTTCCTTCCAGCATAGCAAAATACAACAATAAAAAATTTAGGTGCACGACTCTATCTATAGTGCAGTCTTAGAGAGCCACTAAACCAGACATGACCAAGCCAGTGCACTAGGTGTAACTTTAACTCTGATACCACTCTGTAACGCCCAGATCCTGAGTACGCTACCAAGATCACAGTATCATAAGCAAAATTACACTGATTACAACAATAATTAAATAACTGTAATTAAAGCTCATTTCCAGAAAACAATGTCCAACTAGAAGCACCTACTCCGGCGTTGAAACCCGACTACACATGATCTGCACCTGAAAACCAACCAAAGCATGCGTGAGTGACATCTAAGTCACCCAGTACGTGTCCCAAACACACAAACAACAAAATCTGGCAAAAACACTAAAAATACAACTTTTAATTTTCACAACTTGGTTTTCCTTCGAAAATCCATTTTAAAACATTATTCCTTTCTTTCCTTTGAAATCATACGGGAATGTATTCCCAAGAATATACTTTTCTCAAAGTTCACATTTTCTTTTCCATTTAAAATATTTGGAATTTTGTTTCCAAAACTCATTTCCCTTTCTTTTTATACTTTTTCAAAACCTTTCTCATGTTCTAAGAAATTCACATACTCGACCAGATCCAGCCTAAAACACAATACCTCTTAGGGCTCAAAACCAAAACCACAACATTGGCTGGTAACTGGTTAAAACACAATTTTTATTTGATTCTAGGATTTTATGACCTTTCATAAGTCCATTCCTAGTCAAACCATATTTCTTTCATTTCACAAAACCACACACTTTTTTTATTCTTTTCCACTTTTCTTTATTGATGTTACCTTGATCAGGGGTAATAAGCACACATGTAGTAGGTGAGGACACCATTTCCCCTACCTTCTTGCACTACCGCGGTGAAGTTCCCCGTGCGGGAGGACACGACCCTGGCCCACTGGCCTCAATTTCTTTTCATATATGCATGGGGATACGTCTTTATCTGACATCCCATCAGTGACCTAAACAACTAAATTCAATAACCTAGGCTCAGCCTACATCGTCACAAACATTGGTGACCACGGTCGTGTCTAACAATTCATGTTTTACAATTTGTTGATACCATCCACTCGTGGTCCCACACTGGCAACCACGGTCATATCTGACAATTGGTTTCTTTGGAGTGTCATTCTCCTACCACATTGTCGATACCAACCCCCATGATTCTCATACCGAATTGCTCGTGTCCACAACACCTCCCCTGTTTTGGCCTACACATTTCATCGGAAGTGGGAGCCTTCGGTAGACCCCTCAAACATGCATCATAAATCAAGGATAAATCACGAGGTGTAGACGCTTGAGTCTACTTCAAAAACTTCCAAACCATTCATGAATCCATTCATTATACAATCCATACGAAAATCATTAAGGCATGAAGCTCGTTTTGAAACACTGTAGTACACAACCCTAAAACTCGCATAAATCCACCAAATTTCATTCTAACCGCATAATATCAACATATTCATGCTATCTATCACATTCTCATTCATTCTACGATTTTTCTACGAATTTACATGCATTTATTCTCATTTTTCATGCATTTAACACATTAGGCAGTAAACACAAAACAAAGAGGGAAAAAGGGGTTGCGTACCTCAAATGACACTTCGGTGACTTCCCTACACTTCGGTGCAACCCCGGTGACCCACGGCGGCGACACACATGGCTCAGCTCTTCCTCCTCTCCCTCTGGCTCCTCGGCTCGTCTTCTCTCTTTTTTCTCCTCTGCTCGGTTCTCTCTTCTTCCCTTGGCCTCCTTCCCTCTATATTCCCTCCACTTCCCTCCGTCGCGTCGGCCGCCCATCACGTCGGAAGGGACAGAGAGGCATGGGGTGCCGACTATGGTGGCATGGGTTTGGAGGGAGGAAGAAGAAGATGGGGATGGTGAGGGCTCATGAGAGAGAGAGAGAGAGGAAAAAGAAGGAAAGAAAAAGAAGAAAAGACATGTACGTAAATCGAGGCGACTGTGAATCCTCAAATCCAACTCTACATTAGTCTCACATCACAAACAGGTGTACAGAAAGTCAACCAAATCCTCACACTCACATGAAACAATAGATTATCCATTAATAAATCATTTATACAATATTACAATTAATTACATAGTTTACAATTAAAAGTGGATAATCAGGGCCAAGTGTCACAATACATCTTTGGAAAACTGTTCTGAGACCAAGTTCTAGCCTAAATTTCAAATCTTAAATCTTGCAAAAACATAGAACCTAGCAAGAACTAGTTCTAAAACCTTATTCTTATCTTGGCTAGAATTTCGTTAAAACTCAGAAACCAAAACCAAGCCCAATTCTAGCCTCAAATCAAACCTAAATCAAAATTCTGCAAATCTCTTTTCTGGTGTCATCTTGATTAGGGGTGACTTAGCCACAATCAGAGAAGGAGGCACAAACCTCGATCCCCTACACTGCCACGGTGAACATCCCTGTGCTAGGCATATCATCGTCCTGGCCAACAAGCCTTACTATTTCTTTTCTCTTTTCTATTCTCATTGTACGGAGATACGTCTACTCACGACGTCCCTCTAATCTATCATGGTGTTGCAGGCATCAGTGATCACTTTGCCCAACCCATCACGAGCTCTCGAGTTATCTCACCTAGCCTGTCTAACACCACCTGCCTAACTGAGTACATTACCTAGCCAGCACTAGCTCTTTTAGCTCCCAGTCTATCTCACAAGGGCCAACTCAAAACTCTGAAGTCTTCTTTTCTAAAACATGCTTCTGGTCAGAATTTCTTTTTTGAGAAAACATGCATCTTTTCTTAAATTCTTTTCTGAAGTCTCTTTCTAAAAATCAATCTAAAATTACTTTTCTTATCATAGGGAATGCTTTATGAAAAGCCAATATTCTCTTCTAAAAATAATTCTGATTAAATTTCTTTTAAAGAAGAATCATTCTTTTTAAACCTTTGCATTTCTTTCTAAAACATTTGTTATTTCAGAATAATTACTCAGGGATTAAAACCATATTTTTCACAAATTAAAATCATCAATATGTGTTTTTTCCTTTTTGGAAATTGTGCTTATGAGACCTGTGCATCCTATCTACGCATCTGGTCCACACATTTGGCATACGGTCCCCGCACTTACAGTAAACCTAGATCAGGTCACCGAAAAATCGCTTCACTTGAGAGCTGCGAGCAGACCCATCATTGGCCACTGCAAAAATGCATATAAATATTCATCTTAAAGGATTTTGAGTCTACTACATTTTGGGACAAGTTTCATCTTAATTTGATATGAGGTTTTCAAGATATTAAATCATATAGCCTAAGATGTCATGGAACACTGCGGTAGCATACTGTCAAGAAAACCATTGAGATATTCTTGATAAATTCTCATAAATTCATGAAATCCCTGTAAAATCATAATCTCATGCTAAACAACCTATTTTCAAGGTTTGTAACTAATTTGCAACATTATCTAAGCATGGAAATCGATGGAAACGAAGAGGAGAAAGGTTGGGCTACGTACACTGAAGTGGGTCGCCGGTGTTTCTTCTCGTCTCCAGCAAGCACCTTGGCACTTGCCGGCGATCTCCTTCCCTGCGACAAACACCTCTCTCCCTCTCCCGCTCAGCCATTCAGGGTCCGCCTCTCTCTCTCTCTCTCTCTCTCTCTAGATGCTCCTTACGCCAGTTGTTCTCCTCCCTCTTTTATTCCTGTCGGCCCGTCGTCGTTTTCAATCGCTGACCGGTATGGCGAGATTTGGGTGGCGCCAATCAATCGCAAGGCATTGGAGGAAGCAGTGTCGGTAGTGTACGAGCACAGTGTTGGGCGACGGTTGATTGTGCACTCATTGTGCAAGTATACGTGTATGTATACAGTATGGGATACCAACATACGTAGCCATACAAAGCCTAAGGATAAACACCAAGAGAAGAGAGCACAATCAAGCAATGAAACCCATACTCCATTAATCACTTTTAATATAAATGTATGGGTACAAGCTTACATCATTCTGGAAATCTCCTGGAAGACCCACGCATGTCAGACGCATGTCTGCACCGCACATCCCACACGCGGTCCACCTATTCTAGGCCCAAATATTACAACTAACACTCAATGTGAAATGAGTGTCGGTATAGATAATCATTCATGACAGTAAAAATCAACTATATCTATCAGTTAGATATTGTGATAGTACATTTTAAATTATCAGTATAAATTAAAATTACTGACGACAATAACATTGACTATAATAAAAAATTAATTATAGCGACAATACTTTTTTATGTTGTCGGTAAATGTAATATATAGTGACATCTATTTAAGAATGCAAGTAACTATTTGAAGTGACTTTTATGTTGTAATAAATGTATTTTCTTTAAAATTTATTTTATCTAATTTTTATTCACACATTAAAATTTGTTTATCATATCAATACATCTAATTAGATTACTTTATATTTTATTTTTAAAATCATATATTCTGTTTTTACGTAAAAACAAAGTCCAATTACGTATCTCACCTACAGATGAAACTAATGAGAAAAAACCTCCCCCACCCTCTCTCACTCCCCCCCTGGGTCTAGGCTTTTCTTCGAAACACCAACTTCTCCAAAACTCCTAAAATCCTTTACCAAAACCATCACCTTCCCAATGGTGGAGCCAATGGAGATTAGGTATTTATCGCCGCTGCAAAAGAAAACTCAAGCTATATGCCCATTCCCATCCGCACGACACAGCCAACTATCCAACCATCCTCGTCCATCGGTCCACCATCTGCCCACAGCCCATCCTCGATGCCTGACGACCCAATCGTGAGGCCTGAACGACTCCAATGTCTAGTCAGTCCCCAAAGTTCTCGAACGATTTGGTCCACACATCCAGCCCTAGCCTCGTCGGCAACCCTGAGTCCCTGAAGTCCCCATGTTCCTGAGTTGAGGGAGAGGAGGGATGGGATTGTTGAGTGGCTATACATCGCGACGTTGGCAGTGACAAAAGGTCGGATATTGCAACCCAAGGAGAGAGGAGGTATGGCATGGAGTAGGAGAAGGAGAACAGTGGTGCTCGTTTTTTATCCACTCTTGAAGTAGAGTAGGAGGAGAAGGAAGAAGAATATGACAAGTAGAATGGAGACGATGAGAGGAGCAAGGTCCTTGCCATCAAGGAGCTCCTTGAAGATCCCGATCAAGTGGGTTTTGGTTTTTGATTTCTATGCAGATTTTGTTCTATTTTGATTTAATTTTTCTAGTTTTTTTTCTATTTGTTTGTTGGAATGAGCAGGAAGACGAGGCTCTTGTTAATCTGCTCCAGATCCTTGCAAACATGGACATCACATGCAAAGTTCTTGAGGTAAAGAAGAGAAAGTGGACATTGTTTATTTCGGTTCAAGGAAGAAAAGGAAAAAGAAAAAGAAAGCTGGGAAATGATTTTTGAGTTTTTTGTTTTTATGTTTGGATTTAGGAAACCCTTATAGGAAGGCGTATATATTGAGCTGGGAACTAGGGCTACCAATTCTAAAACAAGTCGTGTAAAAAGGCATCTCTAGCAATTCTATAAATATTGTTGTTTCCCATTTTTTTAGAATTAGAAGTTTGAGTTTGACATTTTGGATTGTGGATGCCTTTGCTTGAATTAAACCATCCATCATGCAAACCAAATGGTGCATTCACTAATTTAGAGATATTAATTCCTAATTGACTCTCTAATAAAGTAAGGTGCTCGTTTTCCTTGGGCATGAAAAATCTGTTTTTTTTTTTTT
>JAMKQA010070494.1:0-10941 GCA_024699735.1 Posidonia australis | reverse complement strand
CTAGATAGGAGTTGCCAAAGTAATTTACATTTCAACGCCAAACTAAAGTTTTTTAAGTTGATGATACCCCAACCTTTTTGTTCTTTTGATCTACATAGCGTTGACCATTTAACTAAATGGCGAATAGAAGTAGAGGATAAGGAGTTCCATAGGAATCTTCTTCTTATTTTATCAATAGTCTTCTCTACCTTTGCAAGCATATGTAGGACAGAAAGGAAATAGGTAGGAATGACGGATAATACAGCATTAACCAATGTAAGCCGCTCTCCTAAAGACAGATATTTAGCCTTCCATTGTGATAGTTTTTTTGTAATTTTTTCTATTATCGGGGACCAGTCTTGGTAAGTTGGTTTTCTATAATGCAAAGGGAAATCCAGGTATTTAATAGGGAGATTCTCAATGCTACATCCCAAGATTTAAGAGACTCTCTTCACAAAGCTCTCAACAACTCCTATACCAGTAATTGATGATTTATGAAAATTGATTTTCAAACCTGAACAAGTTCGAAAACAACAGAGTATTCTCTTGATATTTATTAAATTATCCTCTTTTGCAGACAAAAAAAGTATGGTGTCATCTGCATATTGAATATTCAAAATATTGGGACCACCATTGAGTAATATTCAAAAGATTTTTCATTAGTTAGTTGTATCACTTTCAAGGCCACGTAGTTGTACATTTCGATCTACTCAAAGAAAAAATGACACAAATAATTTAATTTTGTATTAAATATATAATTAAATATATTTGTAATGCTTTACCATAGTTGTATTATCACTCCTATATGCTTTATCTATCACTTCAAAAATTGTAGGTAATTTGTCAGTTTCCTTCAACTAAAAAATAAAAAAGATACAATCAAGAATTTGAGTAAAATAAGATATAAGAGAAACTAAAAAATTATAATTATTATTGACTATTTTATACCCATGTTGTGCAAATCCTTGTGATCTAGACATGTGATTCATAGTTTCTTCTTTCAACTTTCTTTGGCCTTCTCAACTACTTTCTGAATTAAAAAAATTTCTTGAATGCATTAAATCAAGTTAAAAGATAAACTTATCATGATTGAATTTTATGGAACTTGATGTGTTTCTTGTAAAACACTATTTTCAAAGGTAAATAATCATATAAAAGACTCTTCAAAGTTTCATCTACATACATACCGATGAAATAAATATAAATGTCAGTTTAAGTCATTGTACAATGTCTATAACTTGTAAATACTACAGTCCCTCTAACAATGACTAGAATCGATTAATGCTGTTAAGACATGTTGTCAAAGACAATGCTAGTAGTTTTTTGTGTTTAGAGTGTAATATTAATTTTATCTTTATAGGATTTTTTTTAAATAAATATGTTGGATTATGATGATGTGGCAATAAGATGTATTTTACAGTAATGATGTGACATTAAGATATATTTTGCAACGGAATTATGTAAATTTAAAAACGAAATTTTTAATTACTAAACTATTTTCCCATCAGGAATTTAGAGAGAGTCCACAAACGATAACAAATCCGTTGTAAAATTTTTAGTTGTCAAACTATTTTTCCATGAAGAATTTGAAAGGAATTCCCAAACAATAATAAATACGTTGCAAACAACATTTGGCAACATATTATCATTTATTAGTTTTAGAAAAGTTGCCAGACAATGAAGGGTAACAGAATTTTTGTTAGAAATTATAAATTTTATAACGAATATATTCCATTGCTTTTTTTTTTTTTGCTCATAATCAATTTTCTTGTAGTGTCAGATGCGGTGAGGATCATGGCACAGAGGAGAGGTGACGATCGTGGAAGAGAAAGAGAGGTGGGATGCAGAGAGGAGAGGTGACGATCATGACTTTGGACTTAGGGAGGAAGAAGAGTGGAGAAATTCTATTGAAATTCCAAAAGAAGAGGTGAAAAATGAATTCTTTTTGGACGGAATTCTATTGAAGACTTTGGACTTTCATACTTTAGAATCCGACGGAATTCACTTTCTATTAGTTTAATTTCTAATTATGTAAATTTTACTTACTTAATAAGAATTCACTTTTTGTCTAAATTATTTCCACTACAATCCATGTATGCAAACCTCCCAAGGTATGATTTTCAAGTATTGGAGCATTAAATTCTACTAACATAGTATCTATACAATCTTTTTAAGCTTTGAGTAAAATCTACAAGTTCAACTAAATTAGCTCTTGACAGCAAAGCCTATGGTGAAGGATGTAATGTGTTGCAAAGTGCCCTCTCCCTAACAACTCCACACATGGACTTTGTGATCATAGAATGAGTATGCTTGGATTAGGTTAGCTGAGTCTTTTATCGAGGGAGGTTGACAAGATGCGGACTTTGAGGAGAAATCATGTCGGATGGAAGAAAAACTTTGAGAGTAAGAGGAAGAGTCTACAGATGTAGGGGTAGAGTGTTGATTAAAAGAATTAGAATTAAAAGTTGGAATAGAAGAAGCAGTGGATGCAATGGAAATAGAATTAGAAGTTTGATCAGAAAAAGGCGTAGGTAAAATTCCTGAAAAGAAAGAAAAGATAAGGGTATTGATGAAGAATCAAATTGCGATGAAAAATCGATAGACTAGTGCTTAAAAAGAAAACATAAACTCGTTGAAAATAACGTGCCCAGCAATGATTATTTTCTCAATAAGTGATTCCAGGCATCGATGCCTTATAGGCTTTATGTAATGGACTATATCGGAGGCATACGAAAATTTTCGCATGCTGGCAGGCCGTAGCAATCCACTTGCATGAAAACAACTTTTTAAAAAGAAATAATAAATACCAAAAAGTGTCCGACTTGACTGTTGAGTTCAGATGGCAGTAGAAAAGTCTCCCGGAGGAATATATGTGTTTACATAAAAAGAGCGTGAGTTTATGAGCTGTGTAAAGTTAAAACTTTGAGAAATGCATGATAAGAATAGAAGATGGTTCTTGTAGGTGTCAGTAGGGAATTTTCATTGTAGTCATTCTTTTTTATTATTTTTTTATTTTAAAAAAAAAAATCTAATTATATGATGATTAATTAATTTATAAGATAATCTACTATGTGTTAAAATTTTCTTTCCTAATCTGAGTTACATTCACTGTTAATTTTTAATTTAAAATTTAATGACTAGAATTTAACAAAATATGTTGAATTTTAAGATTTTAGATTAATCGTTAATAGTTGTTTGATTTAAATTAAAATTTTACTATGTATTTATATATGTCTAATAAATATATCTATACGATTATTTTTTTCACCTATATATTTATTAGAAAAAAAGATGCCTACAACCATGTTACTATATATATATATATATATATCTAATAAATATATTTATACAGTTATTTTTTTCTTTTACGTTTTTATTAGAAAAAAAAGATGCCTACAACCATGTTAGATGTGAACATTTATACAAAATTTGTCCCCTAATAAGAATGTTTCTTGTACATTCTGATGAATTCATAGGATTTTCATCTTGAAAACCTCCTACCTATGTCACTTTTATTCTTTCCTTAACCTTTATTGCCCTACTTGGTCTCTTCAGCAACAACATTTGTTGAAAAATCAATTTTTGATTGAGTCTTAGGATCCGTTTGGTAGAATTTTTGGATAACTTTTGAACATATAGTTTCTCCTTAGAAATTACAATGGTTCAACAGTTCTACCAAATATTACCAGTTTTTCAATAATATGTAGCTTTTGAAATAGTAATTCCTTTATATTTTCAAAAGTTAGGTTATAACAGTTAGGTTAGCTTCTACACGTAAATTTACAAGCTGAAATTCTATTAAACAGACTTTTAGTCATGTGAAGTTCATGATTAAACAAAAGACCAACAACATCATGATATATATAGGTTATGACATCAATTCTATCATTGGTTGTTGCCATCTCACTATCAAATTTTAGTCCTAAACCATTCATAATTGAAGAATCCAATCCTTCATTATCAATTGGCTTCCTAAAGACAACTAGATTAGCAACAAGAGATTTCGCATGATGCACAAAATCAAAAAAATTGAATTAGCCAATTCATACTTACATTGATAAATTCTAACACGAGGTTGAGCTCCAAAGAATTCTTCAAAAAATTCTCAAACCTCACAAGCTAATTGCAAGTGGATTGTATATTAATCAAGACCCAATCAATTCAGTAACAGAAGCGAATAGCCACCTTAGCACAAGTTGATCCATCCTAACACATTGGTGAAATAGTTTGCAGTCGCTTGATCTAGTGGTGAAACCTCTTTGTGGTTGTAGGAGAGGTCAAGAGTTCGACTCCCACGAACATCATATATATTACATCACTTGATGGACTATTATCATAGTCAAGTGTTTGAGTGTAATACATATCAATTAACATTTACAAAAAAAAAAAACTCATTTGTGAAATATAAATGAAGATAGTTGACGTGTAAAGTATTCTGGTAGTGTAACGGCAGGAGTGATTCCCGACAAATACCGTTTCTCTGGTTCAAACAAAAAAAATCCAAGGTCTTGTACTTTTAATCCATGACTTAGACATTTTTTAATTCACCCATAAAAAAAAAATCTCATTCACAAAACCAAAGCTCTCTCTTTTTTTCTCTCCAACTTTATCCATATTTTGCTTTCTTATTTCCTACTTCAAAACACGATAAATTACTATCTCAAAATTTCCCAGATTAATTGTTCAAATAACCAATGCTCTTAATGACGACCTTTATCTGATTTCCATCACCAAAAGCATTTGTCACATAGCCAGTGCTCTTGTTTCCACATTTTGTTCATTCACCCAAAAAAACCCATGTTCACAAAACAAAAATGAATTCAATTTCTTTTTAGAATAATTAACTTATTGATCTCCCTAATTTATATTAAATTTCACATCTCAACTTCAAAATCTTACGCTTAGATATCTCCAACTTAATTTTTTTTTGAACGGTACATATTAGTGGACTTAAAAAAAGGGTCTTTGAGTATGGCCATTACGCCTTCTATTATTTTTTCGAGTAATTGACATACGGTCATGCGAGTCGCACGCGCGGAGGAGAAGCCACGCCCGCATCCCAATCTCACTTGATACTCCTCCATTTGCTTCCCTTCCGGCGGAGAAACCACCACCAACCACCGCCGAATCGGAACAGAATTTCGGCCCAACTCCTGAAACCTCTTCCCTCATTGGAGCTGCAAACATGGACCACGATTCCCGCCAGCACGATCACATTGTAAACCTTCTTTCCTGAGAATGAAGTCTTCCGTTTCTAAATTCAGTTTTTTTTCCCTCTTTAACTCAATATGGGATCTTCTTCTTCTTCTACTCTTTCGTGGTTTTGATGATTAGTTTAGCCTACATCAGTAGTGATATGGTTTTGGTTTACCACTGAAGTCATAAATTGGAACAGCTGTTGTATGCTAGGGTTTTCAGTGGCAAAAAACGAAAATTCATGGTTTCGATGTGTGGCTTGTGTATAAGGGGAAAAAAATGTAGCTTTTGTGATTTAGTACTTGAGATATTCGACTTGATGCACCAAATATTTGGATTTCACCCAGGAAGTTTCTAGAGAAGATATGTTCTTCACTTAGAGGAAATCATCATGCTGTAAGGTAGCTAGAGGAAAAAAATATATATGTTTGGTAGATTATATGGTGGAGTGTTTTTTCTGTGCTTATCAGAAGATGGTAGATGTGGACCACTGTATTATATAAGAAAAACGGTTATTTGCAATGCCTATGGTTGAACCACATCGTCGTTTTCCTAAGATCTTCATGAGTCTTTTGCTTTGATTAGAAAAATTATGATGTTAAGCTTGTAATATTATGTAAACTGCGGTATGCTTCTTGTGAAATATGTTGTATTCTTTTGTTTTTCTCATTATGTCATTTAGTCATTATTCGTTATTTCCTTTGCCATGATATGCAATCAAGCTCCTTTATTAGATTATACTAAACTATTGTCTACTATTGCTCCCCTTATAACTTATGAACTCTTTGTCGTGATTAGCAGGTAATCAATGATACTGATGTCCGTGACCTTGTGATATCATATCTTGTACATAACTGTTTCAATGAAACGGCCGAGTCTTTTATCATTTCTAGTGGCATGAAACAACCTGCTGGTTATCCTATGGATATGGACAAACGGAAAAGTATGTTATTGATACTTACACATGATTCTTGTAGATGAAAGGTCGACATGTTAGAGTCCATTATAAGAAAAGTATGCTGCACATTAGATCAGTAGAAAACATAAAATGGTGTTCCTTTCTTTTTTTTATAAATTTTGAGTTGTTGCAAGCAATTGATTGGAATTTGGGCTTGTGTAGTAAAATTGACATGTGTAGTTTGTGTAAGGGGGAAAAAATACTCTCAGGCATTTGGTATATCTGTTGACTGCATAAACTAGAAGGTACAAATTACAATTAATGAATAAAACTGATAAAAGTGAAAAGCCTTGAAAAAAATTTGCAAACAATGAGTCAATGTAAGTGTTACCCTTGCAGAGTGAGAAACAAGCAAGAAAGCTTTCCCTTTTCTTCTCATAACCACTTTTTCCCTTTCAAAGTTTTCCTGAACCTAATCCCTAGGATGTTCAACTGATGGAATTCTCAGTGGTACTTTGTTTATGATGGATACTTTTATGTGAAAAGTGGAAAAGTACCATTAAAATGTTAAGACTAGCACTATCAACTATTGTTTAAGTAAATGTTACATTTTTTTCTTTAATTTGCTTAAGCTATTGCATGTAATTAATGGACTATCGGTTGCCCCTACTTGAACTAAATAAAAAATAACAAAAAAAATTAAAATCTCTTAATTCCAATTAAAGAAATAGTCAAATTACAAAATCTAACACTTGGTTCCGGATTTTTGGTGCTCAATTGCTTCGTAAAAAATGCCGCATGCTGTTTACATAGTAGCTTGTCTTACAAATATTAAAAATCACTTTTACTGTTTACTGTTTCCTATTTGTTAAAGTAATTGGATTCTTATATGGATCTAATTATTATCTGTTTATTAAGTTACTTATAGGTTAAATATCTGTTCTCCTATATATAGAAGATTGTATACCTTTATTAACATATAAATGCATAATCTTGTTTCTGCTCAACATGATATCCAGAGTTTAGGTTCAAAAACAAAAATCCTAACCCTAACGCACCTTTTCTTCCTCTCTTCCTCCTGTTGCCAAGACCTTCACCCACAGCCACTGGCACTGTCACTATCACCTACGGTAGCCGTCAGCACCGGTGCCGTCACCAACAACAGCCAGTCTAACCATCGACTGGGCCTTTCCCTCACTCCAAACGCCATCTCCCACCCTATTGGCCTCTCCTTTGGCAGCTCTTGCAGCCTTTGTCGTCGGTTGGGCATGTGACCTTAGGCTACCGTATCTCTTTTCTTCCTAGATATATGTTGTGTGTATGTGCCAGGACAGTCCTCTTTGTGCTGCCTTTATATGTTGATCTGATGTGATCAGATCGTGTTCTTTGGTTTCTGTTGTGTTTCTATATTGATATGATGTGATCAGATTTGGTTCTACCTATTTGTGTACTTTGGCTCTTGTTCCATGAACTTCTCTTCATCCTCCAACCCTCAAGACATGTGGATTCGTCACTTGAGTGGTACTTCTATGAAGTTGAATGGTAAAATTATCTACTTCGGTCAAATTCCTTTCAAGTTTTCCTTGGTGTACATTGGAAAATTCAACATGTTACTCGTGATCCTCCTTATATCAAACTGGTTTGCAAATGATTGTGGGGTGATTGTCTCACTCGTGAATGGTATGGAAATGTAAATAGCTTGTGGCGTAATGATGCTTGGTTTAACAAAGAAAATATGGAGCACATTGAAGAATACCAATGAACGTGAGAAGAATATCTCCTGTGTAGCTGAGATTTATGAGCAAATCTTTACATTGTAGTATGGAGATCAGACTCTCCAGGAGTTGTATACCTTGCTCAGGGCTTTATTGGATAAACTGGAGGTTTATCAACCTTCTATTGTTGACATTACTAAGATGCATGAATATCGTGAAGAACTTGCAGTGGCTAAATTTCTGTTTACTCTCAAATCAGAAATCACATCTTAGATCTGTTGTTAGATTCTTGGTGGCAACACTGTACCTTTGTTGTCAACAACCCTCTCCCAAGTACTACATATCTCCATTGGTGTTTCGATATTATACACAAATTAGTTCGCCTTATTTAGTATTGGTCGTGGTTGAGGTCGAGGACATGATTCGGGAGGAGGACTTGGTGCGAGTCATGGCAACTGTAAGTGAAAGCATTGTAGTGGTACTAATTATTTGTCTGAAAAATGTTGGGACAAATTCGACAGGCCAGAGTGGACTCAGCGTACCATTGTTTCCTTTACTCTTTCACAGACCCTGACCCTGTAGTTGCGATAGAAACAGTGACCATTACATGAGGAATACGATTGATTAATTCAGCTTTCTACAACTTCAATTGCCATTTATGCCACTTCATCGAGTATGCCAACACTGTTTACGTCCCCTGGTGGAGATTGGATTGTGGATTCGGGTGCATGTCTAGCACAAATTAGTTTTTTTCTTCATTGTCACCTTTTGCTTCCATACCATCTATGACCATTGCTAATGGAGTCCATTGCACTGTTTCTAGTCAAAGGGTGGTATTTATTTCATAATTTAACCCTTTGTGATGTTTTTTATGTCTCAAACTTCCATATTAACCTTTTATCTGTTAGTGAGATTACAAAAAAAGCTTCAATGCATCGTAACCTTTTTCCCTTTTTATGTTCTTTTTCATGGGAGGCAAATTGGTTTGGATCCTGAAGAGAATGGCTTGTATTATCTCCAAAGCAAAGGTCATACAACTAGCACTACTTATATGTCTATAATAGCTTTACTTATGGCATTATCGCTTGGGACATCCCTTCATGGATTGGTTGAAGATTGTCTTACTTTTTGTCATATTGTAGTCCTTTTCATTGTGAGTTGTGTCAACTTAGGAAACTCACATGATCCTCTTATCCATCTTGATAATAAAAACAAAGTGGTGTACCTTTAGAGTTTATCCATTCAAATGTTTGGGAACCGTGTGGTGTTACATCTGTGTCTGGGTCTCGTTATTTCGTTATTTTTGTTGATGACTTATCTTAGATGACTAAGGTCTATCTCATCAAAGACAGAACTCAAGTTTTTGATGTTATAAAAAAAATTCAATGAAATTAAAACACAATTTTCGAAGTCATTACACATTTTTAGTATTGATAATGCTTTTGAATACGTGCAACATAATAACTCTCTACTTTGTGAATCTCAAGGGATTATCCACTGACTTCTTGTCCTCAAACATCTCATTAGAAACGCAAACTTCATCATTTGTTGGGTGTCACTTGTATTCTCATGACGTATATAATGGTACCAAAATCTCTATAAATAGATGCAGTACTCACTGTCTATCATTTTGTCAACAAAATGTCTTTCTCTGTTCATAATCAGTTCCTTATTGTCTTCTATTTCCTTAAAAATCGTTGTTTCTTCTTTCTCCTAGAGTTTTTGGTTATTTGTGTTTTGTCCAGAAAACTTGTCCTAATATTGACAAACTCTCACCACGTTCCATATGTTTGTTGGGTGTTCTTGCATCTAAAAAGGGTATCGTTGCTTTGATCCAGTGAGTTGAAAATATTATGTCTCCGTAGATGTGACATTTTTTTAGGACACTTCCTTTTCTCTTGTATCTCTTACTCATCTGACAGTTCCTTTGCTTCTCGTTACTTCTTTTGATGAACAGGTTGGTATGTCCTTTTTAGTTGTTCCTCTTGACAAGCCACTAGCAAAGGCAATGTACGTAGGCTATCCTTGAAGGTACCAATCATCTATCCTCAGATGTAGGTTCAAATATTACTTCTTCTTCTGTTGTTGCTTTTGACCTTAATATTTTCCTTGCTTATAGGAAGGATACTTGCTCTACTACTCATCCTTTGTCCTACTTTATGTCCAATGATAAGCTTCGCCTTATGCACTGGACATTTGCTTTGTCATTGTCTTTTGTTTCTATACTTAAGAATCACTAAGAGGCGATTTGTATACCTAAATGGAGAAAGGCAAAGGATGAGGAAATGTCAACATTATAGTCTCGTGGGACGTAGGACCTTGTTGTTGCACTCCATGATGCGGAAATAGTGAGTTGTGATTGGGTGTTTATTGTCAAATACAAATTTGATAGTACTATTGACAAATACAAGGTCTGTCTTACTACTCGTGGGTTGACATAAACTTATGGGATAGATTACTTTGAGACTTTCTCTCTAGTTGTTCGTCTCAACTACATCAGAATTCTATTTTCTCTGGCAATAAATCAAATATGGCCTCTACATTAACTAGATGTAAAAAATGTATTTCTTTGTGGTAACTTGCAAGAACAGGTGTATATAGAGCAATTTCTAAGGTATGTTGCTCAAAGTAAGGCTTGAGTTTGCAAATTGAAGAAAGCAATATAGGGTCTCAAGTAAAGTCCATACGCATGGCTCTCAAATTTTAACAAAGTTATTGAGTAGGTTGGGTTCAAGATATGAATGCAGATCACTCAGTATTTGTAAGATAGACACCCAAGGGTTGTATGATTCTAGCTGTTTATATGGATGATATCTTATTGACTGGAAGTGATAGCGTAGGAATTGAAGAGAGTAGTACATTCCTAAAGAAACATTTTGTCACTAAAAACCATGGTTCCAAACATCGATTTCGTATCGAACTTCGGTTCGACAAAAATAGGAAACGTGTCGGACATCGGTGGAAATGTCGATGGAAATACGGTAAATTTACGGAAGTTCATGGAAATAATAAAAAAACTTTGAATTTTACTTTGAAACTTTAGAATAAGTTACAGTACATGATAATCTACATTTAAGACTGTTTAGATCAACTTTTTAAACATGTATCATAGTGAAATACACTATATGGATTTAATACAAATATTCTGAATCA
>JAMKQA010070493.1:0-14436 GCA_024699735.1 Posidonia australis | reverse complement strand
TTGGTTTAGCGTAGTGCATATAGTCTGGAGTTTGCTAGCCGCACACACAGGTTCCTGGTGGTTTGATATTTTATTGTTTAGCTTTAGTTTTCCCGTAATTTAATTTGTTTAAATTATTGTGGAAAATTTGGGGCGTGACACATAAGTACAGGGATACGTCTTTGTCTGATGTCCCATTGGTGACTCGAACAACTAGGTTCAATGACCCAGGCTCAGCCTACATCGTCGGTGACCCAGACACCTAGGTCTCATACACCCAGGCCCTGCCTACACCGTCACGAACATCGTGACCCGAAAACTAAGTTCAACAACCCAAGCTTAGCCTACACCGTCGGTGACCCAGACACCTAGGTCTCATACACCCAGGCCTAGCCTACACCGTCACGAACTCAGTGACCCGAACAACAAGGTTCAATAACCCAGGCTCAGCCTACATCGTCTCAAGCTCAATAACCACAATCGTATCTGACAATTGGTTTCATTGGAGTCTCATACTCCTACCACATTGTCGACACCAACTCCTGTGGTTCCTTAACACATTATTAGTGATATATTTTCAAAACTCTTTAAGTCTTCCTTTTCAAAACCATTTCCATTTCATTCTCTTGATTGCAGGAATCTTTTCCCATGCAACACCTGACCCTCTTCTACGGTCCCAACTCAATTCATGAAAAAAAACCATGCTTTAAAATCATAAATTGGGCCTCATGCATAAAATTACTCAAAAACCATATATTCAATCACTTTATTCATTTCTAGGGTCTCAAACCCAAAACCATTCTCAAATTTACTTATTTAGGTTCCATATTCCTTCATGACATTTTCATGGGAAAAACACCATTAACTCATGCTCACTGTTTATTTAAAACCTTTTATTTCCATCATTTATGCCCATTTATTCATATGGGCTAGGGGATGAAAATGGCAGACCGAATTCAAATTTGGTATACCGAACCGAAACCCCTTGTTTCGGTCGATCGAAGATCTTCGGTCTACCGAAACAAAGCACCCCTATACAAACTGACAAGTATTCGGTATGCCGAATCTCCTGTGTTCTGCACACGGCCCCTGCCAGCAACCATTCGTTCATAGGAAGTGGGAGCCTCCGACAGACCCCTCAAACATGCACCATATAACACAACTAAATCATGAGGTGTAAACCCTTGAGTCTACTTCAAAACCCCCCAAACCATTCATTCATCCATCAACTATGCAACTCATACGAAAATCACAAAGGGGTGAAACTCATTAACTTCTCTTCATCCCTAAATATCATATAACCCTACAAATTTCCATCCTAACCGCATGATATCTACATATTCATGCTATTTATCACATTCTCAACCATTCCCCTACTTTTCTACAATTTTACATGCATTATTTTCATTTTTCATGCATTTAACATATTGAACTAAAAACATGGAAATGAAAGAGGAAGAGGGTCGTGTACCTCAAGTAGCACACCTGGCGTCCTCCCCGCACCCGAGCACAGCCCTAGTGACCCATGACAGCGGCGCACATAGTTCAGTCCTTCCTTCTCTTCCTTTGGCTCCTCGGTTCCTCCTCCTTTCTCTTTTCCCTCCTTCACTTGGTACCTCCTTCCCTCTATATCTCCCTCTCCTCCACGCATCGTGCCGGCTGCCCATCCCGTCGGAAGGGACGAAGTGACACGGGCTGGTGTCGCTGGTGGCACGAGTCAGGGAAAGGTGAAGAAGAAGACGGGGATGGTGACGGCTCGTGAAAGAGTGAGAGAGAGTGTGTGTGTGAGAAAAAGAAGGAAAGGACAGGCATGCAAATCGAGGCGACTGTGCATCCTCAAACCAAACTCCACATTGGTCCCAAATCACAACCAGGTGCACAGTACGCCAACCAAATCCTCACAATCACAAGAAACAACAGATTATCCATTAATAAACCATTTATACAATATTATAATTAATTACATGGTTTATAATTAAAAATGGATAATCAAGCCAAGGTGTCACATCTTACCCCCTTAAAAGAATTTCGTTCTTGAAATTCAACTCTAATAAAACAAGTAGGGGTACTGTCTCTGGATGTCCACCTTGCGCTCCCAGGTAGCCTCTTCTGTACCATAGTGTTGCCACTGAATTAACACCAATGGAATTACTTTATTCCTAAGGACTTGCTCTTTTCTGTCCAACATCTGAACTACATTCTCAACCATAGACCGGTCCTCTCGTAGCTCCTCTAGTTGCATTGGTATCACCTGGGACGCATCGGCCAAACACTTCCTTAACATAGATACATGAAAGATGTTGTGTACACTAGCCAGCTATGGAGGCAAATCTAGTCTGTATGCCATCTCACCAACCATCTTGGTAATCTGATATGGTCTGATGTATCTTGGGATCAACTTGCCTCTCTTACCAAACCGCATTACACCTTTTGTTGGTGACACCTTCAGGAATACGAAGTCTTCCACCTCGAATTCCAGTGGTCTTCGCCTCCTATCGGCAGAGCTCCTCTACCGACTCTAGGTAGACAACAACCTCTTCCTGATCAGATCCACCTTGTCCTCATACTACTGTACTATTTCGGGCCCAACTAACTGTCTCTCACCCACCTCACTCCAACAAGTGGGTGTCCGGCCGGGTCTGCCATACAATGCCTCATATGGTGCCATACCAATGTTGGCGTGGTAACTGTTGTTTTATGCAAACTCGGTCAGAGGTAAGTGATCCTCCTAGCTACCACCAAAGTCCAAGGTGCAGGCCCTCAGCATGTCCTCTAGTGTCGGATGGTCCTCCATGTCTGGCCATCCGTTTGGAGGTGAAAGGCAGTACTAAAGTTCAGCACCGTGTCAAAAGCCTCCTGTAAGGCTCCCCAAAACCTCATGTAAACCTCGTGTCCCTGTCAAACACAATAGAAACTGGGACACCGTGCAATCTCACATTCTCAACCACATACAACTCTACCAACTTTGCCAAAGGAAGATTCACCCTCATTGGCAAGAAATGTGCCAATTTTGTAAGGCGATCCACTATCACCCAAACTATATCATTCTTCCATCGGGTTCGTGGCAAACCCGTCACAAAGTCCATCGACACATTTTCCCATTTCCACACTGGAACGTCCAAAGGCTGCAAAGTCCCTCTAGGCTTTTGGTGCTCTATTTTCACCATCTGGCAGGTTGCACACTTCGCCACATACTCAACAATCTCTCTCTTCATACTAGGCCACCAGAAATCCTCTTCAAGTCTTTAAACATCTTGGTGCTTCCTGGAAGAATTGTGTATCTGGAGCGGTGAGCAGTAGTCAATTCTTGATTTCCTCTATTTAAGGCACATATAATCTCAAATCGTACCTCTACTCATCGTCTACCCCAACTAAAAAGTGAGGGGCATTATCAGCTTCCAGCTTCCTCCAGATATCTGATACAAATGAATCATATTGCTGAGCTGTGACAATCGCCTCAATCATCCTCAGGCGAATAGACAAATTGGCCAACATCACTCTGGCGGTTCCCTGAGACTGCCTCCGAGGCCTGCACTCTACTCGTCCCTTTAACAATTTCCATTCATGAATCATCAGGCTAGCCATGACATGAGTGCGCCTTCTTAGAGCATCTACAACCACATTTGCTTTCCCTGGGTGGTACGACAAACTGAAATCATAATCCTTAATGTACTCCACCAAGTGCCTCTGCCTCAGGTTCAAGACTTTCTGAATACAGATGTACTTCAAACTCTTGTGATCTGTGTACACCTCAAACTGCTCGCCATATAAATAATGCCTCCAAATCTTCAAGGCGAACACAACAACAGCCATCTCTAAATCATGGGTGGGATAATTCTTCTCGTGATCTTTCAACTGGCACAAAGCATATGCCACCACCCTACCATGCTGCATCAACACACACCCCAAATCAGTTCCATAGGCATCACTATAGACTGTGAAACAGCTGTTCCCTAAGGGCATGGTCAAAACTGGGGCTGACACCAAACAAGCCTTCAATTCATTGAAGCTCTCCTCGTACTGCCAATCCTAGGCAAAGTGCACTTCCTTTCTGGTCAGTCTGGTTAACAGTGCAGAAATTTCAAAGAAATCTCCTATAATATCCTGCCAGGTCGAGAAAACTTCTAATCTCAGTTACTGTCTTCGATCTTGCCCAACTACTCACAGCCTCAACTTTGGCTGGATCTACCTTAATGCCTTCCGTTGAAATGATATGACCAAGGAAGAACACTTCCTCCAGCCAAAACTTGCACTTGGAGAACTTGGCATAAAGCGTTGCTACCTCAACATCTCCAGTACGATCTTAAATGCCTCCGATGAGTCTGAACATCCAGAGAATACACCAGAACGTCATCCACAAAGATGACCACAAACTGATCTAAATAGGGCCTAAAAACCCTATTCATCAAGTCCATAAAAAGCAACCAGAGCATTCATCAACCCGAATGGCATAACCAAGAACTCAAAATGTCCATAATAGGTGCGAAAGGCTGTCTTCTGCACATCTGGTTCACTGATCCTCAATTGATGGTATCCAGATCTCAAATCTATCTTAGAAAACATTGATGCCCCCTGCATCTAATCGAACAAATCATCAATCCTAGGTAGTGGATACTTGTTCTTTACAGTGATTTGGTTCAACATCTGGTAGTCTATACAAAGCCGAAGTGAACCATCCTTCTTCTTAACAAACAGAACCGGTGCTCCCCAAGGTGAAACACTGGGACGAATGAATCCCTTATCCATCTGTTCCTGCAGCTAATTCCTAAGCTCCCTTGATTCAGCAAGTGCCATCCTATACGGAGCCTTGGAAATAGGACCTGATCTCGGCACTAAATCAATCGCAAACTCCACTTCTCCATGTGGCGGCATTCCAGCCTATTCCTCTAGAAAAACATCAAGATATTCTTGCACCACTGACAAGTCCTGAATTTCTACCACAGGTGAAGTTGAAGCTGTCACACAGGCCAAATAGCCCACACTGCCTCTTGTCAGATGATGATAGGCCTTGAGAGCAGAAATCACTTTTCTAGGCTCACCTGGTTTGGTACCTTGTACCATACACCAGCCTACACCTGGACACTCTACAGGAACTCTTCTCTTGGCACAATCTATCACTACTGAATGTTGTGCTAACCAATCCATTCCCAGGATAACATCATAATCCTGCATGTCCATCAGAATCAAACTGGCTTGAAAATTCCTATCCCCTAGTTGAATACCAACTAGTCTCAAATACCTCCACGCTAGATTGTGTTCTCCCAATAGAGTGACTACATCCAGGTGGAATGCTAATCTAGCTGGCCTAGTCCCAATCTCAGAAGCAAATGACTCGGAGACAAAAGAAAATGAACTCCCAAAGTCAAGCAAGACCTGGGCCATCCGATCAGCCACAAGAAAAGATCCTATCATCAACACACTATAACCATAAAATAGTGTTAATCACACATAGGATCCATGATTACCGGACAGAACTTAACTCATACAGTCGTACGAGTTCTCACCTTCTACCACATCTCCAGATGGACCAGCATTTGGGGCAGTAATGGAGAATACTCTCCCATTGGTACGCTAACAGGGCGCATCTCGTATGGGCTTTGGCTGACTGGGACAGTCCTTCTGATAATGCCTAGACTTCCCACAGTTGTAGCATACTACACTGTCTAAGTTCCATTGCCTGTGCCAACACTGTGCTGCTACATGCCCCTTCTTGCCACAAACGTGGGATGGTCCCACCTGTGGGCCATTGTTGGATCTTGCATGGCTGAAACTCACACTCTCTTCTCTACCAAATGTAGGTCATTGCTTCCGCTTCTTTTCAAAGCTACCAGAACTCTTAGAACTTGGCGCTCCTGTCACTGACAATCAAGAAACGAAAGGTCGAGAGACAGACTTCCTCCCCTTTTCCTTCATAGGATACTTCACTTGGAACAGCCTACGATCATCCTCATAATGGCTTGCAAGCTCAACAGCATCCGCTAAAGTCTAGCATCTGAAGCCAATAACTCTAGATCTCAGCACACGATTCAGCCCTTCCACGAACCTCTTGGCTCTATTCTTCTTGGAAACTACAGCCTGAGAGAACTACTCCAACCGAAGGAAGGACGACTCATATTCTGCCATAGTCTAGCTCCCCTACTTCAAGTTCTTGAATTCTCGGTCCAGCTTATCCCTCTCATGCTCAAGGAAAAACCTCTCATAAAAACACTTCTCAGAACTCCTCCCAAGAATTCATCATTAGATCCGCATTTGGGAATTTGGTATGGCACATTGTCCTCCACTACTGATCTACAGCGCCCTTAAGCTGGAACACTGCAATCCAGACCCATTTCTCCGTTGGACACTCGATCCCCTCTAGGATCTTCTCTACCTCCAAGAACCAAGCCTCACACTCCTCGGGTGTGCCACGCCCATCAAAGGACGGCACACCCAACTGGCGAAATTGCTTAATCCACGAGTCTCCCTTCGCCTCATCCTGGCTACTGTTGTCGAAGGGCTGAACGAAACCCCACATCATCTCGTCTTATACCCCTCCATGCACTACCCTTTCCCGTCTCGGAGTCGAGCATAGGGGCCTTGCCACGACTGCAGCCTCGATGAGACATCTTCCTGCCAGCACAACAAAACACAACAACTAAAAATTCAAGTGCACGACTCTCTATTGTGCAGTCCTAGGGAGCCATTAGACCAGACATCACCAAGCTGTTGCATTAGGTGTAACCTTAGCTCTGATACGACTCTGTAATGCCTCGGTCCCGGACACGCTACCAAAATCACAATATCTTAAGCAAAATTAAACTAATTACAGTAAAATTAAATAACTGTAACTAAGGCTCACCTCCAGGAAACTATGTGCAGCTAGAAGCTCCAACTCCGGCACTTGAACTCAACTACACACAATCTGCAGCTGAAAACCAAGCAAAGCACACGTGAGTGACATGTAAGTCACCCAGTACGTGCCCCATACACACAACAACAAAATCAGGCAACATTACTAAAAACATAGCTTTTAGTTTATAAAACTTGATTTTCCTTTTGAAAATCCAATTTAAAACATCATTTTTTCCTCTCTTTTTTCCCTTTGAAATCACTTGGACATCTGTTCCCAAGACTATACTCTTTTCAAGACTCACATTTTCTTTTCTTTTTTAAATATCTAGAAATCGTTTCCAAAACCATATTCCTTCTTAAAACTCATCTTTTTTTTATTGCTTGGGATTTCTTCCCAAGACCAAAACCACTTTCAAAACTCATAGCCTGAGAAAACGCATTTCCGACCAGATCTAGCCTAAAACACAATGCCTCTTAGGCTCAAAACTAAAACCAAAAATACTGGCTGGGAACTGGTTAAAACACAACTCTTATTTTATTTTAGGATTTTAGGACCATTCATATTCCAATCCTAGCCAAACCACATTTCTTTTCATTTTCACAAAACCACACACACTTGTTATTCATTTCCACTTTTCTTTATTGATGTTACCTTGATCAGGGGTAACTAGGCACACAAGCAGTAGGCGAGAACATCATTTCCCCTACCTCCTTGCACTACCACGGTGAAATTCCCCCTGCAAGATGACATCGTCGCAGCCAACCGGCCATAATTTCATTTCATAAACACGAGGTTATGTCTTTGTCTAACGTCCCATCGGTGACCTGAACAACTAGGTTCAATGACCCAGGCTCATCCTACACCATCAGTGACCCAGATACCTAGGACTTATACACCTAGGCCCAGCCTACATCGTCACGAACTTGGTGACCCGAACAAATAGGTTCAATAACTTAAGCTTAGCCTACACCGTCGGTGACCTAGACACCTAGGTCCCATACATCCAGGCCCAGCCTACACCGTCACAAACTCGGTGACCCGAACAACTAGGTTCAATAACCCAGGCTCATCCTACACCGTCTCAAGCTCAGTAACCACAATCGTATCTGACAATTGGTTTCATTGGAGTCTCATACTCCTACCATATTGTCGACACCAACCCCCGTGGTTCCTTAACACATTATTAGTGATATATTTTCAAAACCATTTCCA
This sequence comes from Posidonia australis, assembly GCA_024699735.1. Lineage (NCBI taxonomy): Eukaryota > Viridiplantae > Streptophyta > Magnoliopsida > Alismatales > Posidoniaceae > Posidonia > Posidonia australis. Next base: position 6,413 of record JAMKQA010070493.1, on the reverse strand, counting down.
TTTCTTTCTCTTGGTTGCGAGAATCTTTTCCCATGCAACACCTAACCCTCTTCTAGGGTCCCAACTCAATTCATGAAAAAAAAACCATGCTTTAAAATCATAAATTGAGCCTCATGCCTAAAATTACTTTAAAACCATACATTCAATCACTTTATTCATTTTTGGGGTCTCAAATCCAAAACCATTCCCAAATTTACTTATTTAGGTTCCATATTCCTCCATGACATTTTCATGGGGAAAACACCATTAACTCATCTCACTGTTCATTTAAAACCTTTTATTTTCATCATTTATGCCCATTTATTCATATGGGCCAAGGGATGAAAACAGCAGACCGAATTCAAATTCAGTATACCAAAAATCACTGGTTTGGTATACCGAATACCTTCGGTATATTGAAACCCCCTATTTCGATCGACCAAAGATCTTCAATCTACCGAAACCAAGAGCCCCTGTACAAACTGACAGGGATTCGGTATGCCGAGCCCAGTTCAGCATGTCGAATCTCCCGTGTTTTGTATACGGCCCCTACCAACAACCATTCGTTCACCGGAAGTGGGAGCTTTCGGTGGACCCCTCAAACATGCACCATAAAACACAACTAAATCATGGGGTGTAGGCCCTTGAGTCTATTTCAAAACCCCCCAAACCATTCATCCATCCATCAACTATGCAACTCATACGATAATTACAAAGGAGTGAAGCTCATTAACATCTATTGTAGCCTTCATCCCTAAAACTCATATAACCCTACATATTTCCATCCTAACTGCATGATATCTACATATTCATGCTATTTATCACATTCTCAACCATTCCCCTATTTTTCTACAATTTTACGTGCATTATTTTTGTTTTTCATGTATTTAACATATTGAACTAAAGACATGGAAACGAGAAAGGAAGAGGGTCGCGTACCTCAGGTAGCACACCCGGTGCCTCCTCGCACCCCGGTGCAGCCCTAGTGATCTACGGTGGTGGCGCACACAGCTTAGTCCTTCCTTCTCTTCCTCTGGCTTCTCGGTTCCTCCTCCTTTCTCTTTTTCCTCCTTCACTCAGTGCCTCCTTCCCTCTATATCTCCCTCTCCTCCATGCATCGCGCCAGCTGCCCATCCCTTTGGAAGGGGCGGGGTGACACGAGCTGATGTTGTTGGTGGCACAGGTCGGGGAAAGGGGAAGAAAAAGACAAGGATGGTGAGGGCTAATGAAAGAGTGAGAGAGAGTGTGTGAGAAAAAGAAGGAAAGAAAAAGATGAAAAGGATAGGCACGTAAATCGAGGCGACTGTGCATCCTCAAACTGAACTCCACATTGATCCCAAATCACAACCAAGTGCACAGTACGCCAACCAAATCCTCACAATCTCAAGAAACAACAGATTATCCATTAATAAACTATTTATATAATATTACAATTAATTACATGGTTTACAATTAAAAATGAATAATCAGGCCCAAGTATCACACAACACCAAAGCCATGGGGCCACTACTCCAAAACAAAATGCTACATAGGCACAACACCAATGTCACTTAGGCATAACACCACGGTCTCTGTTAAACCAAAACCATGGAGCCACAACTTCAAAATACCACACAACAGTAGGCGCAATACGACGACCTCCTTTAGGCCAAAGCCTGATTTTTTGAACTAGGGCTTAGCAAAACCACAAGTCAAACAACATGTCATGTTGCTAGGCACTAAGCAGCCAACACTAGCCACAAGCAGTCCACCAAGAAACTACCACGACGTCTGCACTACTATGGACAACCACCTTATGGAGGTGTTTGCCTGTCTCGTAGTCCCATCACCTATAGGACCCTCAAAAGCTAACTTCACTTGGGAAAGTTGTTCACCCCTTTTAGGCAAGTTGTCATTTCTCATGATAAACCACATGGGACACCCTCTCAATGTCCTAACTAAGTGCTCCTCACCCTTAGGCTACGCCGGTACTTACAAGTCTTAATACCCATAGCAACCAAGGTATCACATTCAGCTATATAGGAGTCTCATACCTCCCAGGTCCGTTACCACGATACCACCAAGTACGGACGGTATCCTGGGTCTTTGACACTAGCTTGGACAACTCCTCTATCTGGTACAAAAGACCACACCTTGGGAGTGTTTGTGTGACATCTGGGCCTGATTATCCATTTTTACTTATAAACCATTTAATTAATTGTAATATTATATAAATGGTTTATTAATGGATAATCTGTTGTTTCTTGGATGTGTGGGCTTGTGTTTGGCTTTCTGTGCACCAGTTTGTGATATGGGACCAATGTGGGGTCCGGTCTGAGGATGCACAGTTGCCTCGATTTACGTGCCTATCTTTCCTTTTTTTCTTCCTTTCTATTTCTCTCTCTCTCTTTTCTCTCCCCACAGCCATACGTCCTCTTCTTCTTCTTTCTCCTCACCCTCATCCACACCCGTGCCACCAACAACACCTCCCGTGCTTCCCTATCCCCTCTGACGGGATGGATGGTCACGGCTTGCCGGAGGAGGAGGGGATATAGTGAGGAGAGGGGTTCGAGTGGAGGAGGAGGCAGTGAAGAGGGGGACAAGCTGGGAAGAAGAGAAAGAGGAAGAAGGAGCGTCTGTTGGAGGCCGAGGTTCGTCGAGGCTTCATTGTGGCGCGAGGAGGCTCACCGGAGTGCGGGAGGATCGCCAGGGTGCCATCAGAGGTACGTGACCCTTGTCCCTCCTTGTTTCCTTTTGGTTTGAATAATGGGTAAAATACATGAAAATGACGAAAAATGTATGAAAAATTGTAGAAAAATAGTAGGAATGATGGAAATGGGATTAATGATGTGAATGTGTAGAGATCATGCTAGGTTGTGTGAATTTCGTGGGTTTTTCGTAGAAAAATGCCTTAAGTGTTTTAAGGTTTAACTCTGAGCATGTTCTCTTTGAGAATTTATATCTCCTTGTATGATTAATGAAATCATGAATGGTTTGAGGGGTCTTGAAGTAGGCTCAAGGATCTACACCCCATGATTTACTCGTATTTTGTGATGTGTGTTTGGGGGGTCCGATTGAGACTCCCACCTTGGGTGATTTCTGCCACCTGGAACAGGGGAGGTGCCCTAGTTTCGGGCAATTCGGCATACTGAATCTCTGTCAGATTAAGCCAGGATACCTGGGTTCGGCAGGCTGAAATCATCCGGTCGACTGAACCAAGGGTTTTCGGTATACCGAAAATATTTAGTGTACTGAACTAGGGATTTTCGGTATATCAAACTTTAAATTCAGTCTATCGATTTTGCCCTAGCCCTGATATATATACAATGTGATTATAAAATGGAAAAGAAAGGTTTTTAATGGACCTTTAGCATATGTCAATGAAGTTTTCCCCATGTAAATGGCATAGAGGAGTATGGAACCCAAACAAGTAGATTTGGGCATGGTTTCGGGTTTTGATCCCATAAATGAATAAAAAAGGTTGATTTTGTATGGTTTTTAGGCATGAGACCCAATTGTGATTTTAAAGCACATGGTTTTTCATGAATTAAGTTGGGACCCCAGTGGAGGGTCAAGTGTTGCATGGAATTAGATTCCTGCAATGAAAAGAATGAAATGAAAAATGGTTTTGAAAAGAAAAACTTAAAGAGTTTTGGAAATGAAATACTAATAATGTGTTAAGGAACCACAGGGGTTTGTGTCGACAACGTGGTCGGAGTATAAGGCTCCAATGAAACCAGTTGCCAGACATGACTATGGTTGCCGAGCTTGAGACGGTGTAGGCTGAGCCTAGGTCGTTGTACCTAGTTGTTCGGGTCGCCAAGCTCATGACGGTGTAGGCTGAGCCTAGGTTATTGAACCTAGTTGTTCGGGTCACCGACAATGTAGGCTGAGCTTGGGTAGTTGTACCCAGTTGTTCGGGTCACCGATGGGGCATCAGACAAAGACATATCCCCGTGCATATATGAAAAAGAAATTGAAGCCGGTTGGCCGGGACGATGGCATCCAGCACGGGGAATTTTACCATGGTAGTGCAGGGAGGTAGGGGAAATGATGTCCTCGCCTACTGCTTGTGTGCCTAGTTACCCCTGATCAAGGTAACATCAGTAAATAAAAGTAGAAATGTAAAATGAAAAGAAATGTGGTTTGTTTGGGATTGGACTTATGAATGGTCCTCGAATCCTAGAAAGGAATAAGAATTATGGTTTTAACCAGTTACCAGCCAATGTTTGTGGTTTTGGCTTGAGCCCTATGAGGCATTGTGTTTTAGGCTGGATCTAGTCAGAAATATGAATTTTGAAAGTGATTTCGATTTTAGGAAGAAACCCTAAGTATTGAAAAAGGGCATATTTTGGAAAAAGATTTCCAGATATTTTTAAAGGAAACGAAAAATGTGAGTTTCTGAAAAAAGAATGTGTTTTGGAATGAATTTCCAAATAATTTGAACAAAAGAAAGATGAGTTTTGAAAAGATTTTGGATTTGGGTTCAAGCTTTCAAGTGATTTAAATGAAAAGAAAAGGGTGTTTTAAAACCGGATTTTCAAAAGAAAACCAACTTTGAAAATTAAAAGCGGAGTTTTAATGGTTTTGCAGAGATTTTTGTGGTTTTGTGTTTAGGGCGCGTACTGGGTGACTTAGATGTCACTCACGCATGCTTGTTTGTTTTCGGGTGCAGTTTGGTGCAGTCAAGTTTTGGTGATGGAGTCAGAGCTTCTAGCCGCACATTGTTTCCTGGAGGTGAGCCTTAATTATAGTTTTTTAATTTTACTGTAATTAGTGTAATTTTGCTTGTGATACTATGATTTTGGTAACGTGCCCGGGCACAGGGCGTTACAGTTTGAGTTCTAGAGCGTCTCGCTCAACCCATGGCAACAACCTAAGAAAAACACTAGCAAAAGCATCATTTAGGTATCAAGCTTACCCCAAAAGACACTACACAAGAATCAAAGCCACAGTCTCGAAGTCCCCTTTGACTTGCAAGACCGGACACAAACATAAACCAAGACCAAAACTCTAAGTTTTGGGGTCAAAGTGTAAGACATCTACTTACTCGTGTCCCTCAAGAGCACAGTCACATCGGTGTCAAACACTATATAGTGTCACTGAATATCTCATTCAGTACACCACACATAGAACCACAACACAATCTAATCCTAGGTTCACACCCAAGACCAGAATTGGAACACCGAATGGGACCAGTCAATCGAATTCTTCGTCAAGGGGCTCATCTAGGAGCAAAACATCATGTCGAACAGAAGTGGCATACCAAACCATGGGCTAGGGCAAGTTTGACATCAGAAATTGGCATACCAAACCAAAATGGTATGTCAAAACAAGTGACACTAAGGCAATCCAAATTGGGATCCAAAATTTAATCCTACAAAACATCATATCAAACCACACAAGCAATATATCAAAATGAAGAACTCGAGAGGATCTTCCAATCGAGACAAGAATCATAGTGATCTGTTGCTTGAGGCACAAGCGACGACAAGAAAACCACACACGGGCACTATTCACCTCAAACCATAAATACGGCCATAAATTGCCCAAAAACCATCATAAATGCTCAGTAAATCTACTGAGCCAACCACACACTATCATGCACCAAGGGATCCAAATAGAAACTAAAAGGAAGCCTACAGGGTGTGTTCTAACACCGAAAGTGCAGCAACGACGAGCAGCAAACAGCAGCACACCTCCTCCTCCACGGCAACTCCGCATCTCCTCCTCCTCCTGGCAATGATGGCGGCACAATGGTGCTGGCAGCGAGCTCCTCCTCCTCCGTCCATCTCTCTCTCTCAACCATCTCATCTCATCCCCCTCTCACTCTCCTATCTCCTCTCTCTTTCACTACCTCTCGTGTGTTGAAGAAGGAGGACAAAAGGAGTATGATAAAAGGAGAGGGATGGAAAATGGAGTGCGGCCTGGAAGAAAAAGAGAGAAAAGAAAGGAAGGAAAGATGGAAACTGTGAGTACAAAACCAGACCATGCGACCACTTCCCATCTATGTGGCTCGCGCAGGCAGAGATCGGCTACCAGCGCACGCCAAAGAACCTCCACAGTCTAGAGCAAACCCTCAAAACTTCTACAAGGATTAGCACAGCACTACAATCACAAACCACCAAGAAGACTAGAAACCCACAATCTAGGCATAAAACGCTATCGAGAACACGTCTAACGTTGGACACTAGAGTCCTCAATGCTCAACACACTTGAATCCCACATTAAATATCTGACCAAAATACCACTTCTAAGTCCCAGTCATTACAAATAAAATGCCTAAAATTCTAATCACGAATCATAAATATTGCTATGTGTAGACACCCCGATTTTGAGGTGACCCAGGAATGAGAGTCCCTATGTTGCTTTGGATGCGATCAGCCCTTAAACCGAGCCCCAAACCCATTAGCCAGAGCCCAAATCAGACATTTGTGAGCAGGGCTGGCGCACCA
>JAMKQA010070491.1:0-10055 GCA_024699735.1 Posidonia australis | reverse complement strand
ATGACCATGAAAGAATGTGTGGGCTTAAAGACCACAGGTAATAATATGATGCATAATGCATGTGATTTATAAAGAGTTTTATGAATGGAAAATGGTTTGGATAAATGTTTTGAAAAGAGAAATTGCATGTGATTTTAAAGAGATTAATGGAATTGTAGGAACCACAATGAAACCACGACTTACCGATGTGGTAGTGAGACCTCTAGAGATGTCGAGGGCGTGTCCTTGGTTGTGGTTGCCGAGTTGCAGTCTGGGGTAGGAGCCTCGAGACTGTGGTGGTACTGTAGGACCTAGGGTACGAGACCCGGACTACCCTCAGTGCTGGTGTTGGACGGGTCTGGGGTTAGAGTCCCCAGGTGCTCTGGCACTAGGGCGTCCCTTGGACGCACTCCATGCTTGTACTAGTGAGGGTACATTTTGAGGCTACGGCCGGGGCAGTTGAACTCCAGCGCAGGGTGGTTCACTGTGGCACTGCAATGTGGGTGTGGTGACATGGAATCCTCACCAGCTGCTTGTGGCCAGGTCGATCGCCTATCGCCAGGGTGATGCGACCAGTTTTGGAATGCAATATGTGGATTTGTGTGTGGACTAGTTCCTAGCCTGGATTTGCGATAAGTTGTGCTAATGGTTTTAATGATGTTTTAGGCTGGGAAACTAGATGAAATGATTTACTTCTCCTGTGTTGAATATAATGGTTTATGAACGAGCATGAGGTTTTGAAAGAAAAGAAAAGAAAGTTTGAAATGCCATTATTTTCCAAGTTTTTCTAATTGAATATGTGGTTTTGGAAATGGTAGTTTTCTGGCAATGTTTTTCATGGGTTTTAGCGCTGTTTTTGGGGCATGTACTGCGTGACATTCCTATCACTCACGCGTGTTTTCCTTGTCCCTTTGTTTCAGGTGCTCTGGTGTAGGAGCAGTCTAGTCTGGTGCATCTTTTTGGGCCACGTTTGCCGCACACAGGTCTGGGTGATTAGCTTTATTTATTTTATTCTGCCATTTAGATTCTTTTAGCTGCTCTTGGGTAGTTCTTGTACTATTGTGTAGCACTGGGGTGTTACAATTCCCTTTGGGATGACCCTCCTTGAACTTCTTATATTCCTCCTCAACGCGAAAGGCCATCTCCACCATATCTACCACCGTCTGGCACCGACAGCCTATCACTTGAAGCCTCAGTCCTGGATATAGGTGATCTAGAAATCTCTACGCTCGCTCCTCCTCTAAAGGATAGGTAGGGGAGAAACGTTCCAACACGGCAAAAACGACTTCATACTCGAGCACAAACATGCTATCCAACTTGAAATTCCAAAAATCGCGCTAAACTTCTCCTTCTCATAGTAGGAGAAGTACTTCTCATAGAAGGCTGCCTCGAAATATTTCCATTGGATACTAATAGTAATCGAGTCTAGGAACTTAAATCACTTCATAGACTTCCACCACTTATCTACCTCACCTTCCAATAGATAAGTCAGCAACTATACCCAATGCTCTTAAAGGCATGCCATGCTATCCAACATTTTCACCACCTTCTCAAACCAAGCTTCACCCTCCTTAGCTCCACCCTTGCCTCTGAATGTTGGTGGACGAAATTTACTCAGTTGCTGCAGTCATAGGTCTCCTGATGACTGATTGGAACAACCCTTATTAAACACATGAGAAATTTCGTGCACCAAGCTCTGTAGCTCAGCACACATGGCCTTCCATCCACCCTCCTCATGGAGCTCGGATTTCTCGACAGGGACCTTACCCATGCTACGACCATGATGAGGCATCTGTAGGAGGAGAGGAACAAGATACCTGCACAACAGTCAGAAAAACAAATACAAAACATGGAGAAAACCAATAGGTGAAGACATTGCCATACATGCAAAACCTTTGGAGTCTCTAGACCAGACACCTTAGGCTAATGCAACCTAGTGAACCTAGTGCTCTGATACCATATTTGTAATGACCCGTGTCACTACCAACACAAACACATTAGCTTAAATAATTTCAACATAATTAAATGCTAAATTATAGGAAAATAAAGGCTAATTTAAAAGCATCTAACAACCAAGAACATATGTGTGTAGCTACAAGACTCTAACTATATACACTAGACTCACCAAATGTTGCTTGCTTGCACCTACAACCTAAAAACCACCTAAAGCATGCATGAGTGACCAGATAATCACCAAACACACATGCCTTGAAAACCTAGGAAACAAAATTAAGTTTTCTCTTTTAAATCATTTTGAAATCATTTTCACTAAATCCACTAAGTCTCGTAAATAGGACCCTATTGGCCAAAACCACAAATCTCATTCTCAAAACATTTTGTCTTTTCTTTTGAAGTTACAAGTATATGGGAAGCCATTTGTATAGAAAAATCAGGCCCTACTGGTCGAAATAGTTAACAGCATAGCCCAAATGGCCAAAAACTCAAGCACGGGCCATACTAGCCAAAAGCCACAACCTAGGAATACCTCCACACCTAGGAATACCTCGAGCCTCAGTGTCTGATAACAATCAAAGTATCATACCTCTAGGTCTAGACAATACCACAACCTACGGACCTCAACCTCAACCTTGAAAACGACAATCAAGGAGTCTCATACCATCGGGACCCGACGAAAACTCGCCTACAGTTTTGGCCTCCAACCACAACATGGTTTATGTGCCTGACCACTCAAGAATGTCATCATATTTCCTAGTCCAAGCAACACGACCCACAGTATCATGGCCTACTCACAGAAAACAAGGAAATCCCTTTTCCAAAATGGGCTATATCTCCTAAAAACCATTTTCAAAATCATTTTATATCTTTTCAAAAATCAACAAAATCGGCACAACAAGTGTCCACAATAGACCACCATTGATGGCCCACAATCTGCCTCAATATTGGCAATATAAATCAATTTGGTAAAATCATCAAAATCTCGTTTAAAAATCAAGATTGGGCCTAGTTTGGCACACCAAACAAAAATGGTTGACTAAACCTAGTTTAGGAACCTAGAACGACATACTGAATTTTGAATGGAAAACTGAAAATCCTTGATTCGACAAACCAAAATTAATCAATCGATCAAACTAGTCACTTGGTGTAACACCCGTAAATTCATTTTGTAATTATTTACATTACAATGAATTTATTTTTGGATGGGTGTTACTGTTCCGAGGCCCATTTGTGTGATTTTGTGCTTTTGGGCTTGGGTGTGGGTCCATATGTGTGGTTGGCACTGTGCATTGTGGGCCCAGGTGTGGGTTCATGTTGGGCTCGTGTTCGTGGGCCGATTGATGGGAGTATTTTGTGCAGCGAGTTGTTAGCTTGTGCGGGAGGCCGGTGGTTGCACTATGCATGCATGCAACTAGCAGCCTCGGTGCATATATATGTTGCGGCTGATGACCTTTTCTTTTGCACCTCTCCTCCTCCTTCACCGCGCTTCTTCCCTCCTCTTCCTGAGTACACCATCTCCTCCTCCTCCCACACTCATCCTCTCCTTTTCCCCCACTCTTCCCATTCACCCCAACTTTCTCCTCTCCCCTGTCTCTTCCCCCTCCACTTCCCCTGTTTCTTCCCTCGAGAGTTAGCAGAGGTGTGCAAGGTGTGCGGTAGCTAGTGGCGGTGTGTGGAGCTTCAAAGCGGCATCCTTGAGGTTGTGGAGTGGTCGTGGACACGTGGAGTCGCTGGAGTTGGTCGGAGATCGGAGTTGGATTGTCGGAGAGCTCGTTGCAGGTATGCACCTCCAACCAATGTATAAAGAGCATGGAATTGGTAAAAATTGATAGGAATGCATGAAATCTAGGCAAATTTATATTTCTAGAATTTATTGTGATTTTATGTGAATTTATTGTGGTATTTATCGTGATTTATGACTATGATTTTGGTTTGGGTCCATTTGACCCTTCTAGTTTTTGGTTGTTTTCTGGAATCGTAGAATTCGGCATACCGAAGTGGAAACAGCATTCCAAACCAGTAATTTTCAGTATACCGAGTCCTTTCGGCATGCCGATCTTTCTATCAGCTTTGGTCTTTTAATCGATTCGGTCTACCGAATCTCTCTGGTTGATCAAACCAGGAAAATTCGGCATACCAAACCTATTTTTCGGCATGCCAAATCAGGGCCGAGAGTTTTTTTTATAAAAAATTGATTTTGAGGGTTTTCTAAATTGGTTTGTATTATCCCTTTGAGATGGGATTGCTGGCTATCAGTGGTGGTCCCCTAAGACACTTGATGTGCTGTTTTACTAAGGTTTTGAAAAAATTTCCAAAGATATAAAATGATTTTGAAAATGGTTCCAAAGTGATGCATTGGCCGTTTTGGGAAATAGTTTTCCTAGTTTTCTGTGTGCGAGCTGAGACACTGTGGGACCGTGTCGTCGGGACTAGGGAATGTGATGACATTCTTAGGTGGTTGGGCACGTCTCCCTGGTCGAGGTTAGGGACCGAGATACCTAAGGCTGAGGGATGTCAGGTCTTGAAGGTATGAGACTTCCAGACTGTCGTCTCAAGGCTAGGGTTGTGGTTCGCGGGTTGAGGTGTCTTGTGGCATGACGGGGAGGTATGATACTCCTACTATTGCTTTTAGCACCGAGGCTTGGGTTTCATCAGGTGTGGAGGTATAACACTCCATCCTGAGCACTGTGTGGAGGACACCATGAGGAGGCATACCCTGTGGTGGCTAATGCGAGTGAGACACGTGCCCTGTAGTTGGTAGCATCTTGAGAGATAGGAATGCCTTCCTAGGGAGGGGTTGACTTTGTGAGGGTTCTCTAGGTGGGAGAATCACAAGACGGTGATCGCTCCTACACATGGTGACTTCATCGTGGCAGTGCAGACGCCATGGTCGCTCCTCGGTGGACTGCTTGTGGCTAGAGTTTGGTTGCCTGGTGCTAGAATTCCCGACTCACTATGTATAGTTTTGGCCATCGAAGGCCTCGTTTGTGATTTTGGACTGACAGAGCCCTAGTTGTTGTTTTGGTCGGTGTGAGCCTAGTTTTATGGGATTTCAGAGAAAATGATTGCGAAACGAATTTAAAGGAAAATTAATATAGTTTTGTCTTCTTACCATTTTTGTGGGGTGTGTGCTGGGTGACTTTTGTCACTCACGCTTTCCTTGTAATTTTAGATAGTAGGTGTAGGCATGCAGATGGTTTAGCATAGTGCATATAGTCTAGAGTCTCGTAGCCCCACACATAGGTTCCTGGTAGTTGATATTTTCTATTTAACTTTTAATTTCCTGTAATTTAATTTGTTTTAAATTATTATGGGAAATTTAGGACGTGACACCTAGTCAACAAGCAAGGTCCAGTTCGGTCGATCAAATAAATTTGATGGACCAAAATAGGGCCGAAGGGACTTATTTGGTAGCAAATTGGCTTACCAAAATCAATTTGGTAGACCGTTTTCTGCAAAAACTGAAAATCGACTCAAGGCCTAGCCTACTCGATTGCCCAAGTGGAAGTGAAGGGTGGACCTACTAAACAAAATTCACAATTCATGAATAAAACACGAGACGTAGACGCTTGAGTCTACACCAAAATCATACAAAAATCATACGAATCCATGCATTATAGACCAAGAAAAACAATCACAAAAAAGATGGGTCAAAAATGACCCAAACCAACCACCACCATTAATAGGCCAATAAGTCACCATAAATTCTCAATAAATTCTAGAAACATAAATTTACCTAGGTTTCATACATTCCTATGATTTACCACATTTTTCATGCATTTCTACATGAAATGTGAGGTGTGTACCTCACGACGACCGTTGATAACCTAAATCAAAACACCGACCCATCGACTGCTCCACCAATGACCACCTCGACCTTTGAACATCCTTGATTGCTCCTCGAGCTCACACACCTCCAAGGAAGAAGTCCGAAGTCCTCTAGCCAGTTCGATCACTCCGCACCACCTTTCTCTCTCTCTCTCTCTCTCACTCTCACATGCCCAGGGGCAAGGGAAATGAGGAGGAGAAGAAGGGAAAGGCATAGGGGAAGAGGAAGATGAAGAGGGGAAGGGCTCCGAGGTGCTTGCTACAACTATCATGCATGGGAAGGTGGGGGAGAGGAATGGTGGGGAAAAGGTAGAAGTAAAGTTGTGTCAGAGAAGCGTTTGTCTCTCCTCCTTTTAAAACCATGGGAAAGGTTAGGCCAAACACCACAAGCCACACCTGCACACATGCATCCGCATGTCCCCAGCCCAACCACTAGCCACAAAGCATGAAGCCAACTACCCAATACACTTGCATGCCCACGTAAACAAGAGCACAAGCACAGTGCCACACACACGAGGACAGGGTACACAACAAGCCAAACTACGAGACTAAAGTACAAAATCACAGAATTACTGAAATGGCCTTACACCAGTAACACTCACCCATTATAAAATTCATTAAAATGTATAATTACAATAAAATGAATTTCTAGGTGTTACAAGGAATCCCATTCTCCTTCAAATAGATTGTGATAAATTGAATCGCTTTTAGGATCCTTCACACAATAAGGGCATTTGGAGGGCAACTGCATTCCCATCTGTGATATCCTATCATTAGTTGGCAGTCTTCCCCTAAATACTTTCCATAGAGTATGAGAGATTTTTGTAGGAAGGAATCTATCCCAAATTCCTTTCCCCAAACTGGTATTGGTCCTATGTACTTGGATAGCTTGCCATGCAGATTTGACTGAAAAGGTACCAGAGTTCTCCATATCCCAGATAGCTAATACTCATCATCAGTAAGCAAACAATTCCCACATTGTATGGTCTTCCTCAACTCAATAGTTAAAGGCAACACATGAAATATACTCCAGTTGTTAAGAACCTCTCTAATAGTTAGTGTTTGGCATATAACCTGAATGTTTGGGTAGGAAGCAATTGGTCCTTTTGGTAGCCATTTATCATACCAAAAGCTGACATCCCCTCTACCAATAGACTAAGAGATATTAAGCTTCATCATGCACCAAGCCCTTTGAATATTCCTCCATCTGGCAAGTCCCCTAAATTAATTTGGGTTGTCATTAACCTTTCCATATTTAGCTCTCATGAACTTAGCCCACAGTGAATCGGAGGTTCTTAATTTCTGTAAACACCCCGATTTTTTGCTGGGACTCACCAACAATCTCCGAAAAGGATGCAATGCTGTGGTAGTGCATTACAGTGATGGATGGCTCACTCAATCTCCCTCGTAGCCCATTAAACACCCAAAAACAACCCCAAACCTCTAAAAACCCATTTACCACAACCCATAACTTCCACTTGGTCCTGAGAGAATGTGGAAGGGGCCCAAAATCATGGAGTCAGGCCCATCATTGGGCTAGGCGCATATTCAAAGTGTTAATCCAAGGTGGAAATCTTAGGCGGCTATATGAGGCAATATTACCAAGCGACATTAGGCAATAAGGTTTATTGGCACGTATAGCCAACGGAGTGCCCTATTTCAAAACGTTGTAGTCAATGAGCCCAGTGAATATTCTGGAACCCAAATTCTGTGCATAATTCATCCATGCATCGCTTCACATTTCGGAACGCCGACGATAGGTTCCCATTGCTCGTGCATGGCCAAAAGCCAATGAGCATGTGGTGACCCGTTCGACTTGTTCCAAATCATGCTCCGACCACCCGAAACCTCTCTAGATGTCCGATTGTAGCTCGACGCCACCTGCATGGTTGGTTGAGCTCGCAACATCTGGCGGAGCACAGTGAAGACGACAGCCTTCATGCATCACATACATTTGCATCTTACTTGCATGAAGATTCTCTAACCCATCCTCACTGACCTCTGGAAGCCTTGGGAAGCTTTGTCAGAGCTAGAGGATTGAATTCTCAACCGTGGTAGGTGCAAGAACCCAACTTCGATAAGGTTAGACGAGTGGGATCATCTGTACATTTACATCTGCATCTAAGCATACAAACATGATCATCGACATCTCATCATGCTTCTCGAGCATTCAAACATCGATTTACATCGTCATATCATGATCTACGGTGATAAGAAACCTATAGCCAGTTCTACAACTCTGGCGGTGATTCCTGATGGCGTGTTTAGGTTGCAGATCTTACTGACATATGATCCTAGCGATTCTAACCGGCGCACTATGGTGGCATTGCCCATAGGGTCATAACATGCTATTTGGTTGAGCTCCTTGTTCCCTTCTGTTCTGATTTTTGTTCATGATGTTATGTGTTTATCATTTGTTAATTGCTTCAGTATATCTTTGTCTACATTTGCATGGTTTCTTTGCCTCATTTAGCATCGCATAGTCATTCATAAGCAAGGTTGTTTACTATGTAGAGATCTTTTTACCACTAGTCCAAAACTTGCATAGTCTGACTGAGCTCAAATTCATGTCTACTCTTGACCCAATCAAACCATCCCTGCATGGCATCTTGCATCTCGCCTCATGGCACACTTTATTTTGGCATTATTTGCCTACATTGGCCAATTTGTAAGCTAGTCAAATCAAGAAAGTCCGATTCTCGAGTGTGTGGGGGTGTCTAACACCTTCCCTAAACATAACAAGAGCCCTTACCGTTTCTCTAGCATGCAATGGCTGAAATGTCACATCCATTGGCACAGAATCTTGAACAATGCTCATATTTCATGATTTTATTACACATTATTCTTCCTTCGGTTTTTCTACTATTTTTGATTAAAAGATTATGTGGCGACTCCATTTTCCTTCCTTATCCTTTCTTCTTTTTCTAGTGTTTTTGAGTCAAGCATCCGTCTTCGAATTCATCAATTTTGTTGTGACTTTATTGAATTTCCTGCACGTCTCCTCACGCGAGGATGGTCGGTTCTGGCTTGGTCATAAGAACTGGTGTAACACCCCCAGTGCTACATAACAGTACAAGAACTGCCCAACTACAACTAAAAGAAATTAAATAATAGAATAAAATAATTAGAGCTAAACACCCAGACCTGTGTGCGGCAAACGTGACTCGAAAAGAAGCACCAGACTAGATTGCTCCTACAACATAGCACCTGAAACAAGGGGACAAGGAAACACACGCGTGAGTGATAGGAATGTCACCCAGTACGCGCCCCAAAAACAACGCAAAAAGCCAAAGAAAACCATTGCCGAACGACAAACCATTTCCAAAACCACATGTTTAACTAGAAAACATGGAAAACAATGGCATTTCAAACTTTCTTTTCTTTTCTTTCAAAACCTCATGCTCATTCATAAACCTTTATTCTCAACACTGGAGAAACAAATCATTTCATCTAGTTTCCTAGCCCAAAACATCATTTTAAAATCATTAGCACAATTTGCCATAACCTGAGCTAGGAACTAGTCCACACACACAAATCCACACTTATCCATTCCAAAACTGGTCGCATCACCCTGGCCACAGGCGATCGACCTGGCCAAAAGCAACTGGTGAGGATTCCATGTCACCGCACCCACACTACAGTGCCGCGTTGAACCACCCCGTATTGGAGTTCAACCGCCCCGGTCGCAGCCTCAAATTGTACCCTCACGGGTACAAGTACGGAGTGCGTCCTAGGGACGTCCTAGTGCCTGAGCACCTGGGGACTCCAACCCATACCCGTCCAGCACCGGCACTGAGGGTAGTCCGGGTCTCTCATACCCCAGGTCCTACAGTACCACCACAGTCTCGAGGCTCCTACCCCGGACCTCAAACTCGGCAACCACATTTACCAAGGACACGTCCCCGACATCTCTAGAGGTCTCACTACCTCGTTGGCAAGTCCTGGTTTCATTGTGGTTCCTACAATATCCTTTAATCTCTTTAAAGTCATATGCGATTTATCTTTTCAAAACATTTATCAAAACCATTTTCCATTCATGAAACTCTTGCAAATCACATGCATTATGCATCAAATCATTTCCTGTGGTCATTAAATCCACACATTCTTTCATGGTCTTTACACCATGAAATCAACCCTCACATGGGTCCATAATCATTCACATAAATTATGCTTCAACATCTCATGGAAAGCATCATTAAAACAACATACTGGCATGCATCATCTTACATGACATTCCATGCATTTCATACATTTATCATGTATTTATCCATATTTAATCATCATTTTTCTAT
>JAMKQA010070490.1:0-13784 GCA_024699735.1 Posidonia australis | reverse complement strand
GGGGGGGTCTATTTTCTCAATCAATCTACTGGTTTCTGTCTCTCTCACTCTCGTCCTGCTCCTCACTGGATTATTGAGAAATGTGACCAGTCCCACCCAGGAACCTGGCACGAAGTCGTGCTAGAGGGAGGAGGTCACAGCCATGCTAAGATAGCGAAGACGCAAGATAGGATAAAAACAAAAAGAAAAGGATTCGCCACCTAGTTTTTTAAGGGAAAGACGAGGAAAATCACAAACAAACTACAAAAGATGAATGCATGAGATGCAAATGAAAAGGCCAGATGTCTACAAACCAGAGGATGGATAAGGATTCCTATTACGCACAGGGAAGGTGCTAGGCACCCCCGTACCCCCAAGAAACTCTGTCTTTCTAGTTCAATTCACTTGTTAGAGGTTGAATGAATGTTTGTTAAACCTAGATTGTGCTCTAATCATGCTAATATGAATGCCAAGTCAAGACTAGATGGATGTGCAAGATGGTATGCAAAAACTACGAAGAAATCCACATGGAATGATGAAATTACGAAATACGACACGACAAAGAAAATCACATGAAATGACAAGGTTTTGGTGAGAATGGCTTGGGAAATCATACATACGTCAAGAGAATCAAAAATTCAATCAACGCAACTCATTAGAAATGTAGAAAACGTCATGGAAATCCGAATGGAAAAATTGCAAAGAAATCCGCATAAAACAGGTAAACTGTGACATGTGAAGAAATTCACATAAAATGATGATGTTCTTGGATAGAAGGCTATGGAAAACCACACTGACATCAAGAGCATCTTAAATGCAACCAACACAAATCATCAGAATCTTGGAAAACATCATGGAAATCAAGCTGAAAAAATTACAAAGAAGTCTATGTAAAACGATCAAATTGTGACATATGAAGAAAATCACATAAAATGACAGTGTTTTCGGATAGAATGTTATAGAAAGTCACATCAATATCAAAATGATTAGGAGTGGGGTCAACTCGATCATCGGAATCAGGGAAAAGGTCGTGAAAATCAAAAAAGGAAAATAATCCGTGATTAGGCCAATGTGGGCCTTTCTGTCAGTTAGTGTATGCCCTCAAGCAATGAAATCCAAATCAAATCGAAAAATCAAAAATTTAGGAGTAAAGGAAATCAAATAAAATGTTGGATGAAGGATTCTAAAAACGAAATAAGTAACATATCCACGGAAAACCACATGGGATGCAGGCTCACTCGAGAAGGATGGGACAATGTGCAAATGTGATGAAAACTATGCATAATGCATGAATATGTACCTAAACGTGTAAAGGTACTGAGGAATGACTTAGACAAAGGTTATGCATGACTTAATGCAAGAACTAACATGCATGTGGATGAATTGATGGCATAGGGGCAATTTGGTCATTTCAATGGTCAGATGTGATAAATGCATGTATGGGGATGATGCATGGTCTGAGATATGCCAAATTGTATGCGAAATGCCAAGAAAATGTTATTTGCAAGGAAACATGAAAAGGATAAGGTCTTGAAAACAATAAAATGATGTAAACATAGTAAAGGACAAGTATAGGGACTAAAATGCAAAATTCACAAAAAAGAGGGAAAACCTGGATTAAAATGTATACAGTGACTTCTATTCTAGTGTGCAAACGATGGATTAAATGAAAATGTGGCACTGGTGTGTGAGAATTGCACCTTGATAATTTCCTGAGAGTTCAGGGTCTAATGTGCAAATTTCACACATAAAGTGTAAATGTAACTGAAATGTGGAATTAAAGATCATTTTACAATGCTAACATGGTATTAAAATGAAATCTATGATTAAGTGGAATAAGTGGAAAATGCAATAAGTGGAAATTGGAGGCAGAGATGGGGGGAAGAACCAATGATGCCGATCAAGTCCTCGATGGTCAGAACGTGCTGTTGACTCCCCCTACCGGTATTCTTCTCCAGTGACAGGACTCCACCTATAGCACGACCAGAAGCGGCAGCTTGGCGCAGCGAGAATTGGAGAGGCTCCGAGGCCGCACGGTGAGGCTGTGGGAAGTCTTAGGCGAGGTTGGAACAGCCTGGGGGCACCCTCCCTATCACAGGCTCCAACGAGACGCCCTATCGACGTCGGGGATGGCGCTGTAGCAGTGGAGGCAGTCCAGCAGAGACCGAGGGACTTTCAGAGGACCCTAGGGAGGCTTCCAGTGGCGACGGCCTAGACGGGACGCTGACAGAACGCTCCACCCACTCAATGGGTTCGACGGTGACGGCCTGAAATTGCAGAGGGGTGATGGTGACGTTCTCCTAACCATGGGAGGCAAAGGAAGCCTCTCCTGAGCGATGGAGCTTAGGGAGGAGAAGGAGGGAGAGGGAAGAGAGGCCTAAGTGGCCCTTTCCCACCGCAAGAGTCGCGGGCCTCACCGAGGTTGGTAGACCCACCACCAAAGGGAACGTTGACGACGCACAGGGGGGCTAATCCCCACAAAGTCCTATCTAGACAACCCAGTAAGATCCTACTGCACTAAAGGAGCATGATTTAAACAAGAAGAGGAAGAATTACCTGAGGATGAGCTAGTTGTCTCCTTGCGTGCCGGCAGTAGTGCTCCGGTCGATCGCTCTAGCCACGACAGTTCAGGGGATTCTAAGGCTGAAAGAGGGCTGGAGGAGGTTCTCTGGAATCGAGGAATTGCTAGGGATTCTCTCTAGTTTCGTGGATGCTTCACAGTGGGCTGGAAGTCGTGCTCCGTGGACTATCGGCGATGGGGTGTTTTATACACCGGTAGTGGCCTCCAGAGTCGTCGATCTTCCTCCCTGATGGCTGAGGACCGCCCGATGCTTGCATGAGCTGGCAGGAGTTGTTGGGGGATCGCCGAAGATCACAGGGAGGAGAAGATATTCGCCAAAGATCTCTGGATATCGCCAGAGTGGGTTGCCGGAGATGGTAGCCGGAGAGGGTCGTTGGAATTATTTTTGGCTTTGCTCTAAGTTTTTGATTGAAGAATAAATGGGGTGTATTGGGCCTATGTGTGTGGGCTTTTGATTTTTTGGTTTTTTTGTTTTAGGTTTTAGGGTTTTGGTTTTAGGTTTTAGGTTTTTAATTATTTGTTATGGTGATTTTAATTAAGTTTTTTGATTTTGTGGTTTTAAAGTTTAATTGGTTTTAAATTAGTATTATTTTTAAGTTTGATTAATTGATTAGGGTTTTTGGATTTTAATTACTTAAATGTTTTAGGGTTTTGGACATTAATTAGGATTTTGAGTTTAATTAGAGTTTTTGGGTTTTAATTACGATTTTTGGGTTTTAATTAGAGTTTTGAGTTTAATTTAGGGGTTTTGTGTTTTAATTAGGGTTTCGAGTTTAATTTAGGGGTCTTAGATTTTAATTAGGGTTTTGAGTTTAATTAAGTGATTACGGTTTTTTTTATTTTAATTCAGTTTTTGAGCTTAATTAAGTGATTTGAATTAAGATTTCTAGGGTTTTGAGCTTAATTAAGTGATTAGGGTTATTTTTGGATTTTAGTTAGGGTTTTGAGTTTAATTACGTGATTTTAAATTAGGGTCTTTTTGGGTTTTATTATTTTAGGGTTTTTCTAAATTTAAGTGGTTTAAAGTTTTATGTTGGAGTGATAATTTAGTTTTAATTGGTTTTTTACTTGATTAATTAGGGGTTTAATCTAAATTTTGGTTTAATTGGTCTTTATTATGGTTTTGACTTAGATTTTAATTTCATTGGTTTTTTGCTTGATTTTTGTTTAGATTAGCATTTCTTTTTAATTTGATTTAACTTTTTAATGGATTTTATTGAGTTTTACTTGATTAAGATTTTAATTAACTTAGATTTGGGTTTTCACTTAATTAACTTGGATTTTAAATGGTTTAAATGGATTTTATTTGATTTTGGTTTTAATTAAAGTTTTTTACTTAATTAATTTGGATTTTAAATGATTTAAATGGATTTTATTTGACTTTGTGATTTTCAATATTTAAGTGGATTTTAAATGCTTAAGGTTTGGATTAAAATCTTTTTTACTTAATTAATTCAGGTTTTTAATGATTAAAGTGAGTTGTGTTTGGTTTTGATTTCCAATTATGGGGTCTTGCTTGGATTAGGTTAGAGTGGGCTTGTGTAGGCTTGAATGGGCTTGTGTGGGCTTGAGTGGGTTTGTGGGTTTAGGGTCTTGGTGGAGTTATGGTTTTGGTGGTCGCAACCAGAGTATCTTTCTAGAGGAGCCTGCTGCCAATTGACTACAAAATCGAGGTGTCTAAAGGAAATAAGGGGAAGAACTCTCCCCTAGCTGGCCAAGGTCATGGTCTCCACCCTGTCAGCTCCACCACCGGCATCCACCGTGTCTAGAGGTCATGCTACTCCAAGGGGACTCCTCAGACTGGAGAGAGAAGAAGAGAGGAGGCGAGTAGCCTTAAAGGCATAGATTCCAGACACTGTCTTCAGACCCCTCCGACGCTCGGTGCCTCCTCTGCTGGCTTCCATCCCTCCATATGACCTCTGGTAGCAACAAGATCAGCTTTTGATCATCGCCGAGCATCCACAGATCTAAAAGGGACCGCCGACGACCAGAGCCAATGAAACAGGTAAATCCTTCACTACTTTTGCACGAGAAGTCAGGTCCTCTACCATTGCATCAATTACTCGAGGGCTCCTGGCACGTTCAGTGTCCTCCCTCTTACCTCTTCAAGTTGGTCGTGTGGTTTCTTCCCCAGCACTGGTGGAGATCTCAAGCATGCAAGTCAGTAGAACCCATCATCGGAGAGGGAGCTCGGGTGGAAGAGTCCAAGCAGTGTGTTTCGCTTTTAAGCACAGATGCCTGAGGTTCTAGCCCGACTTAGCTTCACCGAGCCTTTGGAAATGCTGGACCACCTTACCGCAGCCCTTGGACGCAAATTACAGCGGAACACATCGCTGGAGACGAGATGCCGATGAGATGGATGGGTAGAGCGGTCCCCATGGTCAAGCTTACATCTAAACGCTTGGATGTCTTCCTTTCCTTCCCTTTGGTCTTCCTGAGGTGCAGCCTAGTGCCCCAAGGCCTCTACTTTCTCCCGCAGTCAAGCTTGCTAGAGAAGACAAAGTCGACGACGAGGTGGATCGGGAGAGACATGCATGCACACCTCCTGGCCTCTTTTGGCTCTAGCCTTTTCCCTAGCTTCCCGACGACCCTCCGGAAGCCTTAGACCACCGCACCGCTGCCTCCAACAGCTCCAACCTTCTTGAGCTTGTCGTCGGAACAGCGATGCCGGTAAGCGAGGTGGGGAGAGGAAGTTGACCGTTCGATCCCTCATCGAAGTCATTGGATCTCTTCATCCTTCCTCCTTGCTTTTTTAGAGGTTAGATATATGATCGAGCATTGGGAAAGCCCTGGATGGCTTCCCCAGGCGATCGTCGCCACGCGAGGTCAGTCGTCGGCGACAGTCGTGGCTTCTTTTAAATTTTTTTATTAAAACTTCTACTTCTTTTCTTTTCTTGCAATCAGGTCCTTGCATTTTGCATTTTGACCCCTACATTTACCCATGCATCATTTATTTTCTTTATTTGGTAAATTTTTAGTATGGCCCCTGTACTTTTATTTTATTAATCCTCAAGCATCAAATCTTTAATAAAAAAACCTTTAGACTTCTTTATTTTCACTTTAAGTCCATAATTTACACATAAAACCCTGAATTTTATTAAAATCGTTCTAAATGAATGGTTTCTAGCATAATTGCAAACCTAACCCTGAAAATTCAAGTTTTTTCTCAAAAGTGCACAGCATTTCATTTTAAACCCTAAACTTCACCAAATTTACACTGAAAGCATGCTTTTATGGCATATTTGCAAATCAATCCCTGGAAATTCATATTTTCATCCATGAGTCCACTAATTTGCACTTTTAACCCTGAGTTTCTTCGAAATAACACTGAACACATGTTTTGCTGGCAAATTTACAGATTGGACCCTAATAATCCTAATTTTTCCAAAAAAGTATAGTTTTACACATTTAACCCCCTAATTTCCCTAAAATTGCATAAAATGTGTTTTCTTTAACATTTTTGCTGATTTAGCCCTAGAATCTCAGCCTTTACTCAGGAACATGTAATTTTTGCACAAAGACCCCTGAAAACCTACATATTTCACCCATGCTTTCATTTGTACATTTTGTTACCCTTTTTCATGCCTATATTCTCTTACTTATTTTCTTGCATCAGGCACGCATTTCAAACTTATTTCAAGCTTAGTTTCTGCATTATTTTCCACATTTCTTGTGATTTTCAAGATTTTAATTTGATTTGGATTTTCCTCGTCCGAGGGCATACATTAACAGGCTCGACAATGTCGATATGGACCCAAATAAGGATTATTTTCACATTTGATTTTCTTGGATTTCCTAAGTTTCCGCTATTTTACGTGACATTTTCCGAATATTTCCAATTTTCACGATTTTCCTCATCACCAAAGGGCGTACAGTAAAGTGGCATTTTCAATGTCTACATTGTCCCTCAAATTATTTGCCTTATTATCACTTTTTTATTCATTTCTTCTCTTTGATTTGGCATATTTTGCATTCATCTTAGGCATGTGCATTCAAGATAGACACACACAAACACTAGATCATTAGTGTAACGTCCCGCATTTTCTACAATAATTTAAAACAAATTAAATTACTGGAAAATTAAAGTTGAACAGAAAATATCTAACTACCAGGAACCTATGTGTGCAGTTAGGAGACTCTAGACTGTTTGCACTACACTAACCCTCTACATGCCTGTACCTATAAACCAAAAACATTAGGAAAACGCATGAGTGACAAAAGTCACTCAGTACGCACCCCAAAGGAAAACTGTGGAAAACAAATCATAATTACTTTTCTTTCAAAATTCATTTCACAAACCATTTTCTCAAAACTGCACAAACTAGGCCTACACCGGCTAAAACCACAACCGAGGCTCTACTAGCCTAAAACCACAAGCAATGGCCTAAAGAGAGAAAGGGAGAGAGAGGCAAGAAAAGAGGTGGAATGAGATGGAGGGAGGGAGGGAATGAGTGGAAGGAGAGGAAGGAGAAAAGAAGTGGTGTACTCAGGATGGAGAGAAAAGCACGGGGAAGAAGGGAGAAGCTTGAGTCCTACATGGCGGAGAGTTCTGGCTTAAAAAGCCACGTAAGGAGATTAGGTGCATGCAACTAGCCAACCACGCGCAACCCACATTTCCTCAACTGCCAGCCTCGCCAACCACCGCACAGACCCAACAACCAAGCACAACCAAGAGACCAACTACAAGTCTCCACAACCGGCCCATAATACAGGCCCCACACGCATAATGCCACAATGCATAGTGCCAAACCACGCATCAGGACATGTAAATAGAAGCCGACCCACGAGGCCCAAGTCTAAAAGCACAAAACCACACAACAGGCCTCAGAACAGTAACACCCGTCCAGGAATAAACTCATTAAAATGTAAATAATTACAAAATGAATTTTACGGGTGTTACATCCTAACCACCTTAAAAGAAGATTTCGCCCTCGAAATCACTAGGCCAAAAGATACAGGTACTGGGCTAGGATGGCTTCCTCACGTTCCCATGTGGCCTCCTCAACTCCATGATGCCGCCACCGCACCAAAACCAGCAGAATCACCTTGTTCCGCAGCACCTGCTCCTTACAGTGAACAATCTCGACGGCATCCTCCACAAAGGACAGATCTTCCTGGAGCCCTTCTGGCTGAATAGGGATCTCATGAGATACGTTTGCTAGGCACTTCCTCAATATGGAGACATGAAACACATCGTGCACGGATGACATCTATGGTGGTAGATCCAACCGATAGGCAACCTCACTGATCCTCTGGGTAATCTGGTACAGCCAATATAGTGAGGACTCAGCTTTCCACGCTTCCTGAAACTCATGACACCCTTGATCGGCAACACCTTCAGGAACACATAGTCTCCCACGAGAAACTCCAACGGTCTTCGCCTCTTGTCGGCATAGCTCTTTTGCCAACTCTGTGTAGCCAATAGCTTGCTACAGATCAAATCCACCTTGTCCGCATACAGCTGCACAAGCTTAGGACCAATCAACTAATGCTCGCCCACCTCACTCCAACAAACCGGCGATCAGCATGGCCTACCGTACAAAGCTTCATACGACACCATCCGGCATCCCGATGCTCGAGTGATAACTATTGTTGTAGGCGAACTCAATTAGCGGCAAATGGTCCTCCCAACTCCCTTGAAAGTCTAAGGCACATGCTCTGATCATATCCTTCAGCGTTTGAATAGTCCTCTCTGTCTAACCATCTGACTAAGGATGAAATGCTGTGCTATAGTTGAGTATGGTGCCAAAGGCCTCCTGCAAAGTTCTTCAGAACCTTGAGGTGAACCTCGTGTCTCTGTCCGACACGATGGACACCGGAACACCATGTAGTCTCACCACCTCGGATACATACAACTCTGCCAGATGGTGCATCGGAAGCTTCACTTGAATGACCAAGAAATGAGCAGACTTGGTTAGCCGATCCACGATCACCCACACGGTGTCGTTTTTCCTCTAAGTTTGTGGCAAACCAGTTATGAAGTCCATCGAGATGTGCTCCCACTTCCACACAGGAATATCCAATGGCTGCAAGGTCCCTCCAAGTCTCTGGTGCTCTGCCTTGACCAACTAGCAGGTGGTACACCTTGCCACATGGTCAGCAACATCTCTCTTCATGCTAGGCCACCAAAAGTTCCGCTTCAAGTCATGGTACATCTTCGTACTCCTAAGGTGAATAGTGTACCTAGACCGATGCGCTTCATCCAGCAACATGTGCTTGGCCTCCTCATGTTGGGGCACATAAAGACGTATATCATACCTCAGCTCTTCATATACCCCAACAGAGAAATGAGGCTCTCCACCAGCCCTCAGCTTCTCAAACACAGCCTGAACAAACGGATCAAACTGCTGATAGGCGACAACAAACTCTAACAACTTAGGGCGAATAGACAGGTTGGCCACCCAAGCACCAACAGCTCCCTGAGCTTGCCGTTTTGGCCTGCAGCTCACCAGATCCTCTAGCATGGTCCACTCCTTGACCATCAAGCTCGCCATCACCTGTGTACGCCGGCTTAGGGCATCGACGACCACGTTGGCCTTGTTGGGATGATAGGACAGGCTAAAATCATAGTCCTTCAGATACTCCACCCAACGGCGCTGCCTCAGATTAAGGTCCCTTTGTGTGAAGATATACTTCAAGCTCTGATGATCGATGAAGACCTCAAACTACTCCTCATAGTGATAGTGTCGCCAGAGCTTGAGAGCGAACACTACGGCAGCCATCTTCAAATCGTGGGTCAGGTAGTTCTTCTCATCATCCTTCAGTTGGTGTGAAGCATAAGCGATAACATTGCCATGCTATATCAAAACACGCCTTAACCCAACACCACTAGCATCACTATATACAGTGAAGTCACCACTTCCAGAAGGTAGAGTCAACACAGGGGTAGAAATAAAACGAGACTTCAGCTCTTGGAAACTCACCTCACAATTCTGGTCCTAGCAAAAAGGAACTCCCTTCCTGGTCAACTTTGTTAGAGGCGCAACTATGGAGGAGAATTCCTTGATAAACCTCCTATAATAGCCAACTAGGCCCAAGAAACTCCTGATCTCCGTCACAGTCCTGGGTCGCTCCCAACTGCTCACCGCCTCGACCTTGGCAGGATCCACTCTAATGCCTTCCCCAGCAATCAAATGGCCAAGGAACATGACTTCACTTAGTCATAACTCACACTTGGAGAATTTGGTGAACAACTAATGACACCTTAAAGTATACAAAACTACCCTCAGGAGCAAGGCATGAGTCTCAACATCCGGGGAGTAGAACAGCACATCATCAACAAAAACCACAATGAACTGGTCCAAAAAAGAACTGAAAATCCTGTTTATTAGATCCATAAACGCAGTCGGTACATTTGTCAAGCCGAAAGGCATGACCGTGAACTCGTAATGCCCGTACCGTGTCTGGAAAGCAGTCTTCTGAATATCTGAGTCTCGTATCCTCAACTGGTGATACCCTGACCTCAAATCAATCTTCGAGAACATCGATGCATACTACAACTGGTCGAATAGGTCATCAATGTGGGGTAGGAGGTACTTGTTCTTCACCGTGATCTGGTTCAGCATTCGATAATCTATACACAGTCGGAGCGAACCATCCTTCTTGTGGATGAACAAGATAGGCACTCCCCATGGAGACACACTCAGCCTGATAAACCCCATGTCCAGCAACTCTTGCAACTGAGTCTTGAGCTCTCGCAACTCTACTGGCACCATGCGAAAGGGAGGCTTTGAGACAGCACCAGGACCGGGGATCAAATTGATCAAGAACTCTACTTCCCTGTAAGGTGACATACCAAGCAAATCGTCAGGGAAAACATCGAGATATTCACATGCCACAGAGATGTTGTGAACACCCAACTCAGGAGAAGTAGAGGTAACTATACTGGCTAGATACCCCATGCAACCCCTGACCAAAGACTTATAAGCCTTCGTAGCTGAAATGTCAAGCTTAGGCTCACCTTGACACCCACCTTGCACAAAGAAAGACCCATCCTCAAGAGACACAAAATAAACTCTCATCCCAACACAGTTGATCAAAGAGGACTGTTGTGCCAACCAATCCATGCCGAGTATCACATCGTACTCCAACATGTCCATCACGATCAGGCTGGCGTCGAACTCTCTGCCATTCAGCGTCAAGTCGATAGACCACATACACCTCCATGCCAAACTATGCTCCCCCAATGGCATCACCACGCTGAGATGAAAGGCTAGTCTAGCTGGTCTCTCTCCCAACTCCACCGCAAAAGACTCAAAAATAAAGGAAAAAGAACTCCTTGAGTCAAACAACACTTTGGCCATCCGGCCAACTACAATAAAAGAACCTGATGACCAAACAAACAGCACCACACATCCATTCAATTAGGCAGATGTCTAGATTACAAGGAGATTACAATAAATCTCAGAGGGTTACAAAACTAACTAATCGTCCTTACCCTCAACTACATCACCCAAAGACCTAGTGCCTAGAGTTGCAATGGTAAACACCCATTCCCTAGTTAGCTGCTGTGGTGCACTTCCTACCTTCTTAGGCTATTCCGGACAGGATCTCTGAACGTGTCCCGCCTTCCCATAATTATAGCACACCATTGGAGGGGGAGTTCACCTAGGATAAGGACAATATGCAGCGATGTGGCCCACCTGATCACAGTTGAAGCAGTGGTTCCCACAGGGAGCACTAGACCCTGTCTGACTGATGCCAGCTCCACTACCCCCAGCAAAGCTCCACTGGCCCATAGAGGAAACACTAGACCTCACCTTCTGCTTCTTCTCAAGGCTACTGAACTAGTGGCACTTGGAGGACTAGAGAAAGAGAACCGCGAGGTAAAAGAAGACTTATCCTTCCCTTTAAGACGACTCTCCAGAAACTTCTAATGCTCAGCCTCAAAACGATAAGCCATCCCAACCATGTCCTCCACAGCCTGGCACCGACAGCCCATCACCTTCACCCGTAGCCTTGGGTTCAAGCTATCTAGAAACCTCTACGCCCGTTCCTCCTTAGTCTCATAGGCAGGAGCAAAGCGTTCTAGCCGGGCAAACTCAGTCTCATACTCGAGCACAGACATTGTGCCTTGCTCCATACTCTAAAAATCTCGGCGAAGCTACTCCTTCACATGAGCGGGAAAATACTTGTCATAGAAGGCCGCCTTGAAATTCTTCCACTAGATGCTAATAGTAACAGAGTCTGGGAACTTCAGCCGCCTCACAGACTTCTACCACCTATCTACCTCACCATCCAGTAGGCAGGTCGCCAACTGCACCCAATGCTCCTCTGGGCACGCCATGCTCTCCAACATCATCACCAGCTTCTCCAACCAGGCCTCACACTCCTCAGCACTGACCTTGCCCTTGAACGACGGCGGACGAAGCTTCTTGAACTAGTTCAGCCATGGGTTGCCTGATGGCTCACTAGCACTACTCTTGCTGAATGCATGAGAGATCCCATGTGCCAAACTCCTCAATTCTGCACGAACCGCCTTCCACCCGCCTACGTCCTCTCGGGGCTCAGTCTCCTCAATAGGGGCCTACCCTTACGACCACGAGGAGTCATCCTACTGAAGAAAAGGCAATGTACCTAAACCACAGACATAACAAAAACCAGAAAACCACGAAGAGATCAGGTGCAGACTCTACCATGCATGCAAAACCTATGGAGTCTCTAAACCGGACACCCAAGGTGTAGTGCAATCTAGTGAACCTAGAGCTCTAATACCAAAACTGTAACGCCTTGTATTTTCCATAATAATTTAAAACAAATTAAATTACGGGAAAATTAAAGCCAATTAGAAAATATCTAACTACTAGGAACCTGTGTGTGTGGCTAGGAGACTCCAGACTATTTACACTACGCTAACCCTCTACATGCCTGCATCTACAAACCAAAAACACGAGGAAAACGCATGAGTGACAAAAGTCACCTAGTACGCACCCCAAAGGAAAACCGCGGAAAGCAAATCATAATTACTTTTTTTTTAAAATTCATTTCGCAAAGCTTTTTTTCAAAACCTTACAATCTAGGCCCACATCGGCCAAAACCACAACTAAG
Source organism: Posidonia australis (assembly GCA_024699735.1). Taxonomy (NCBI): domain Eukaryota; kingdom Viridiplantae; phylum Streptophyta; class Magnoliopsida; order Alismatales; family Posidoniaceae; genus Posidonia; species Posidonia australis. Next base: position 1,177 of record JAMKQA010070490.1, on the reverse strand, counting down.
GCTCTCTAGCCCAAAACCACAACCAGGGCTTTACTAGCCCAAAACCACAAGTAATGGCCCTCAATGGCCAAAACCACACATGGTGAGTCGGGAAGTCCGACACCAGGCAACCAAACTCAGGCCACAGGCAGTCCATCGAGGAGCGAACACGACATTCTGCACTGCCACGGTGAAGCCACCCTATGTAGGAGCGATCACTGTCCCGCGATTCTCCCACTTCTCCCTCCTTGGGAAGGCTGTCCTGTCTTCTCAGGATGCTACCAACTACAGGGCACGTGTCCCACTAGCATTGGCCACCACAGGGTACGCCTCCTGACGACGTCCTCCACACACGATGCTTAGGAGGGAGTACCATACCTCTGTTAGAAATATCTTTATTATTTTGATGATTACACCTGTTTATATTTTCATAGAAATAAAATGGCTGAAGAATTTATTTTTTGTAACTCTATATACTCAGAAAACGATTGAAGAATGAAATTAAGTTATGTAAGTCAAAAATCATATATTTATAGAGTTTTTATGAAGTATCAAAATCAACATACCGAAGGAAATTCGGCATACCGTTTCAGAATAAAACAGCATACCGAAGAAGAAAACGGCATACCGAGTCAGAAAAGAACGATATACCCATCGACCTTCCGATTTCAAAGAAGAAGAAAAGAAATCGGCATACCAAGGAAAGTCGGCATACCGAAGCAGAAGAAAACGGAACGAGCGTCAGAATTCCGGAAAAACTGAGGAGACAAAGAAGAAGACAGAAACGGCATACCGTTTCAGGAAAAATCGGTATACCGAAATAAAAACGGCATACCGAATTGCCCGTCAAGTGCAGACTGAAGACTAGTTGTTTGTGACCGTTTTTCTAGTCATTAGACACAATTTATGAGGGTCTCATGGCTATAAATAGAACTCATTTAAGCCTCCATAAAGACACACCTTGACATACATGTAATTGATATATTCCTTCTGTCATTTATTCTCCTCGCAAGCATACTGTAAAGCTATTGTTATAATCAAGCTTTGTGAGAGGGAAGTCTCAACTTGTAAAGCATCAAGAAAGGGCTCTAGCTTCTCAAGGATAGAGAAGTGGGAAGAGCAAGAGAGGAGTTGGTGGGACAACCAACAAGTAAGTTCTTTATTGTTTAAGAATAAGGGAAAAATCTCAAGAGGGTCT
>JAMKQA010070489.1:0-11885 GCA_024699735.1 Posidonia australis | reverse complement strand
CCTCGTGCGTAATAGGAATCCTTACCCATCCTCTGGTTAGCAGACATCCAGCCTTCACATCTGCATCCCATGCATTCATCCTTTTGTGGTTTTCCTCGTCTTTCCCTTAAAAGACTAGGTGGCGACTCCATTTTCTTTTTCTTTTTCTTTTTCTTTTATCCTTGCGCCTTCGCCATCATTGGCATGGCTGTGGTCTCCTCTCCACCCCTCCCTTCGGGTCCGGCTCGGCCACGGACACGGTCACACTCACATTCTATCCTGAAAAAATGAAAACTACCGATGTTAAAACTAGCAACAAGATGCAGTTATTAAAGTAGCGTGAATGGCATTCATACACATGGATGCGCTTATTATGCTCTCTCTCACTGATTTAGTGTGTCCTACCAGGTTGCCTACTCCGAGATTGTACATGGGTAAATGAGTCTCCGACTCAGGCTAGAAAGTAAGGTGCCTACTGTAAATCCTGGCCAAAGCGCAGGTAGTGAATGAGTGGTGCGTTGGTAGCCTCGTCTCCTACAGTAACATTGAGTTGTACCCTCCACTAACACTGACACGACCTCGGACAAGGGGGAACAAACTAGTAACACGCCCTACACTAAAGCTATAGAACGGGCTAACAGAATTGTTCTTCACAAACTGTAGGTAGACTCAGAGGAGAAGATGCATGCCCTATATGATCAATCATGCGATATGCTTTTATGTCTTTTACTTGTGTTTTATTAACTAGAGGGGGAAAAGAGTTAGAATTGGTCTCTAGTTTTGCCTTATTAATTGTTTCTCTGAGTTTGTATGTTTTATTTTTAAACCAGAAGGGGAAAGCAAACATGTCTCTACTCTCCTAATCATATCAAATGCGAAAGGGGAAGAAAACACACAAGTAAGGCAAACAAGCAAGTAAACAACAAGCAAAATGCATGATCATGGCATGTGCGAGTGTCGTGGCATCATGATTGTGAAAAGAAAGCATCCATGGCATGTGTAAGAAAGGTAAACAAGCAGACATATGAAGCCAAAGCCTCAGAAATAAAGAACAAGCAAGCGAAAAGTGACTAACCTGAAAGTCAAAATCTTTTAGTCCCCAGCGGAGTCGCTAATTATGTGACCATGCCCACCTAGAAAATGGTGCAGAGGGCTCCAAAGGAGGAGGAGGCCACAACCATGCCAAAAGGTGAAGGTGCACGATGAGATAAGACAAAAATCAGAGTCGCCACCTAGTCTTTTAAGGGAAAGATGAGGAAAAATACAAACAAACCACAAAAAAAGATGAATACATGTGATGCAAATGAAAATTCTAAATGTCTACAAACCAGAGAAAGGGTAAGGATTCCTGTTACACACGGGGAAAGGTGTTAGACACCCCCGTGCGCTTGAGAAACTCGGTCTTTCTAGTCTGATTCGCTTGCTAAAGGATGAATGTAAATGAATGCTTGTTAAGCTTAGATTGTACTCTAAATCATGTTAATATGAGTGCGGGATCATGGATGTGTAAAGTGCGTGCGAAAATTACGAAGAAATTAACACAGTATGACAGGACAATGACACAAGAAATGAAAATAAAATCACATGAAATAACGATGTTTTAGAAGAAGATGATCCGAAAAATCATACCAACATCAAAAGAATCAAAAATGGGATCAACCCAAATCATCAGAATCACGGAAAATGTCATGAAATCAAAATGGAAAAATTGCAAAGAAGTCCACGCAAAATGGCAAAATGGTGATATATTAAGAAAATCACATGAAATGATAGTGTTTTTGGAGAAAATGGTCCAAGAAACCACACTGACATCAAAAGAATAAAAAATGGGATCAACCTAAATTGTCAGAATCAGGGAAAATATCGTGAAAATCAACAAGGGGAAAATAATCCATAATTTGGCCAATATAGGCATTTAAGCCGATTATTGTATGCCCTGAGTGATGGAATCCAAATCAAATCACAAAAATCCATAAATGCAGAGTAAAGGGAACCAAATCGAATGTCAAGCAAAAGAATCTGAAAACAAATTAAGGAAAAATCCATGGAAAATCATATGGAATGCATGCATTACTCAAAAATGATGAAATGATGTGCAAGTATTATGAAAAACTATGCAAAATGCATGAAAATGTACCTAACTGTGTAGAAAATGCCGAGAAATGATTTATACCGGAATTATGCATGACTTAGTGCACAAATAACATACATGTGCATGAATTGATGGCATAGGGGTCACTACGTAATTTCACATGGCTAAATGTGATAAATGTGTACATGTGCATGATGCATAGTCTAATGTATGCAAAATGTCAGGAAAATTTTATTTACAAGAAAGCATGATGGAGACAAGATTTAAAATACATGAAAATGATGTAAACATGGAAAATTACAAGTGTCGGGGTTAAAGTGCAAAATTCACAAAGGAACAGCAAATTCACTGGAAAAACTTCACAGAAATCAGAGAATAGAAAATTATCACATGAATTAAGGTGAAAATTCGTTTTAATGAGAAATGGATGTTGAAAAATCACATATGGCAATTTAAAAAAATTTATGGACTAAAGTGCAAAATCCACAAAAGGATGACAATCATGATTAAAGTGTATTCAGAGACTTTTATCTTAATGTTCAGATGATGAATTAAAAGAAATGTGGCATTAAGGTGTAAGAGGTGTGAAATTGTATTTTAGTAATTTCATGAAAGTTTAGGGTTTAATATGCAAATTTACATAGAATGTGCAAATGTGACCAAAGTGTGAAATCAGAAATCATTTTACATTTCAAACATGATTCTTAGATGAAAACTTTATTCAAGTGAAAAATTAGAAATACACATATGATCAAAAAAGTGAAAAATACCAAAAATGTGTGTTAAAACTATTAGAACCCTAATTAATGGATTTAAAACTAATCCAAGGGTCTGAATGCAAATTTCCTACACTAAGTAACTGTATTTTATGATTTCAGGGATTTATATGCAAAATTCCAGGATTTAAATGTAATGAAAATTAAGTTTTTTTATTCTTCAGTGTAATTACAAAATCTTTTAAGGTTCTAGATGTAAATTTCATAAAGAAAGTTTGCTTTAAAAAGATCTAGGGGCATAATACAAAAATTTTAGGACTTAATTACGAGGAAAACATAATTTCAGGGACCTAAATGTGATGAAATAAATATTACTGAGTTAGCCATGAAAAAAAGAAAACATCCAAGGGACAATATGCAATTTTTATAAGAAAACAAAAGAAATAAAACTTTACTTACAACTACATAGGCTTAAACACAAAAACCAAGACCTAAACGTAATGACTTAAGGACCTAAGTGTAATCAATTAAAAACCTAAGGACCTAGACAAAACTATTTCTCTTCGAAGATCACCTGCGCCTCAGTCTCCGGTGAGGGGTCTGGCGAGTCGCTAGCGGTAGTACGACGGCGGAGAGACACGGGCGATGGCTAGAAAAGCTTGAGGGAGGCGTGGCGAATATCCCTAAGGTGTCGAGCAAGGCCAGAGAGGGCTGGGGTGTTCCCCCACCTCTTGCTCTAGCGAGGGGCTGTCGACGTCAGAGAAGATGACAGCGGAGATCACGGGCAACGACTTTGTTGTTGGGACAACATGACGATGAGCGGGGAAGCATCAGGGCAGTACAGTGGACGCTTCGGAGGGGTCAGCGAAGGTCGAGGACGTCTGGGTGGCTCCACCCACCTCCCGTGTCGACAACAAACGTGGCAGAGGTGGGGGCGATGTTCCGGGGGCTGTGACAGCGACGAGGTGATGTGAGGAGCTCCATGGTGACACAGTGGAGCTTCCTTAGGCATTGGCTTGAAGCGGGAACAGTTTGCAGACCCTTAGTGGATTCCACGCAGAGGGGTCGGTCGGTGGAGCAGCGACGACGTTCCCCTGGCCACAGGAGATCAGGGAAATCCTCCCTGAGCGATGGGGGCTCGTGAAGGAGGAGGAAGGAGATGAGGAGAGGTGCCAAGCCTCATCTCGACTCAAGAGGCCACAGGCCTCATCGGTGGTGGTGAATCCATCACCGGAGGAGGAGAAGACGGCGGACAGGGGACCAGAAACCCGGTGAAACTCGTCTAGAAAGCTCAAATGGACTCGACGGAATTAAAGGAAAATCATTCGAAACTAAAAGGGGAGGATTACCTAGGTGAAGGTCGTTGTCTCTCCCAACGAGGCTTGATGGCGATGTTCCTGGACGTGACTGCTCCGACGATGGTGGCTGCGGAGGCTCTGGGTTGCAAAAAGGATTGCAGGAGGAGGCTTTGAATCGGGTGTTTCACAGGGTTCCTCTTTGGGTTTTGAAGGTCGGTCTGGGTTTCACAAGGTCGTCCCCTGTCCCAGTCGGCAGTGAGGTGTTTTTATACGCCGGTGAAGCCTTCCAACATCGTCGATTCTCCTCTCTAATGGATGAGGGCCGTTGGATCGAGCCTAGCTAGACGAGTATTGGCCGAGGATCGCATAGGAGGAGGGATAGGTGCCAGAAATGTGGGCTATCGTTAGAGAAGGGGGGCGCTAGAATTATTTTTACCCCTACCTAAGTTTTGATTAAGGATGAAATGGGCATTGTGGGATGGGCTTTTGGAATGGGCCGTAGAGTGGGCTTAGGATTTTTAAGGGTTTGGGTTTTAAGGGATTTCAGGTTTTTAGGTTTTGGTTTTTTTAAAATTTTTTGTTTTGGTGATTTTAATTTAGGATTAATGATTTGTGATTTTAATTTGGTTTTAGGTTTTGGATGATTTATTTAGGTTTTGTTATTTTGAGTTAATTAAGGTTTTTTCTTTTATTTGGTGGTTTAATTAGAAATGGGTTTAATTGATTTTTTGTTTGGTTAATTTAAGTTTTGGATTTGATTAATTTTAAATTTAGATTTAATCAATTTTTTACTTGATTTAATTAAGGACTTAGTTTAAATTTTGATTTAATTGATTTTTATTTGATCTAATTAGGGATTTAACTTAGATTTTGATTTAATTGGTTTTTTGCTTGATTTTTGTCTGGATTAGGGGTTTTACTTAATTAGATTTAATTTTTAATGGATTTTATTGGGGTTTACTTGCTTTTGGTTTTAATTAAGGTTTTTACTTAATTAGATTTAATTTTTAATGGATTTCATTGGGTTTTACTTGATTTTGTTTTTAATTAGGGTTTTTACTTAATTAGATCTATTTTTTAACAGATTTCATTGGGTTTTACTTGATTTTGGTTTTAATTAGGGTTTTTACTTAATTAGATCTAATTTTTAACGAATTTCATTGGATTTTACTTGATTTTGGTTTTAATTAGGGTTTTTACTTCACTAGATCTAATTTTTAATGGATTTCATTGGGTTTTACTTGATTTTGGTTTAGATTAAATGTTTTAGCTTAGTTAATTTGAGTTTTAAATGGTTTAAATAGATTTTGCTTGATTTTGGTTTTGATTAGGTGTCTCAACTTAATTAATTTGAGTTTTAATGATTTAAGTGAGTTTTATTTTAGTTTGGATTTTTAATTATGAGTTTTTGCTTTCATTTGCTTGGATTGGGTCAAAATGGGCTTGTGTAGGCTTAAATGAACTTACATGGGCCTAAGTGGTTTAGGTGGAGTTAGAGTTTTTGAGTTAGGTGGTCGCAACCAGAGCATCTTTTTAGAAGAGTGTTGCCAAATGACTGCAAAATCAAGGTGTCTACACAACCTAAGCATATAACGAAAGCACCATAATTCTACTACCTAACTTATCATTGTCCTTATTTGGACTCATCTTGACTTTCCTTTTTTGAAGTTATTGGGCCTTCTATTTTGGATCTCATTAACCCTCATTAGGGAATCCTTAAATCACTCAATGCTCCTTTGACTTTGACTAGCAAATTTAGAAGGTTCTAAGCTATTAGGCATTGCACACTAGATTTCTTGCATCCAACATTAAATGCAAGATCAGTAGCATCCAACACCTAACAGTTGTAGCCCCTTGTGCCCCTCAAACTTTCCATTTTATCAATTTGGAAATTTTTTCGACTCTACTTTCTTTCCTATTAGGGATAATTCCCGTGATTCCAACCTCAATTATTTTGCTTTAATTCATTATCTTTACATAAGATTCTAGTATTAATTACAACAATTAATTACCAACTATGGAGAGTGTATTGGACACTAGAGATCCCAACATTCAATTATTAGACACAGGATCCATAACATCCAATGCCCCATAGATAGCAACAACGGTTGTAATCGAATATTGTTGGCTATCTTTACGATTGCAAGCTAGCATAGCCACCCCATGAGCTTACAGATAGGTAGGTAACTTAGCTAAGGGGAGGGAGGGAATTTTTGGGGTCAGATTTGGACAATAGTGGTGGTATTTTAAGAGAATCTTAGGTCAAAATTTTGGATTTTGGCTTGAAAATTAAGGAGAGTAATTAAGAGAGAGAGAGAGAGAGAGAGACTCATTGAGCCACACACACGTCTTGAGCTTGGTCTCAATGCCCTCCCTTGTCAACTATAGCCTTTGTTACTTGATTTGCATCTATTGCAATAAATGGGGTTTTCTTTTTTTATTTCCATACATGCATTTGTACCTAGCACATTGCATTACGATAAACCAAGGGTCGAAGTCTTGGGTGTGTATTTCATAATTTTATTCCATTTTGGCTGGATCATCTAATGCTACATATGAACTAATTTGCAGAAATTGTTTCTCACTTGTTTCGAAGGGAAAGAAGAAAGAAAACACTATTAAATTACAAAAACAATAAATAAAAACCTAAGTTAAGTGTAGCTAAATAACAAAAAAATACATACTCATAGAGACTATAAACAACGCTAAATTACATAAAATGCATAGTGTGACTATGACAAGGGGAAGAACTCAGGGCATAGGGTGGAGCCACGTGTTGAAGGCCATGAAAGTGTGGTATCTTTAATTCAGATCTCTACTAGAAAATCAAACCAAAGAGAAAAGGATGAGGAAGGAGTCACTATCTAGTCTACATAAGTGAGAGACAAGGAAAACCGCAAGCAATCAAACTCAAAATTAAAGCATAACTCTGAGCCATTGAAACTCGCATGCTTTAAATCAAACAAAACAAGTATCAGAACCTAGCTTGAAAAACATGCAAGATGTTTGTTATGGTAGCATAAATGACACACATATAGATGAATGCTCTACTATGCGCTCTCTCACAGTCTATGTATGTCCTAAGATGATTATCTACTCCATACTGTCTCATGAGTAATGAGTCTATAGAAGATAGGTTCTCATTCAAAATCCTTGCCAAAGCTAAGGTAGTGAATGAGTGGTGCATTTGAAGGCCTTTTCCTTGCCAAAGCATGGGTTGTGTCCCTATTAAACACCAACACAACCTCGAATAAGCAGGGAAAAGTTGGCAACTTGCCCTATGCCAAAGCTAAGGGACGTGAAGACCAAGACTGTCCTTCTCAAACTGTATAGGAGGACTCAGGAGAGAAGAATGTATGCCTTATATAATAAATCATGCACAAATGCTTGGTGTTTTTTACTTACAACTTTTAAATTATGCCTAGAGGGGATCTAACACATCTCTAGTTTTATCCTAGGGACATGGTAAGAGCAAAAAAGGCGAAAGAAACAACCAAACATGGCATACCATCAACACACATCATCCAAAAAGCATGAGCATGTTATGTGTGTGTGTTGTCCTATTATGGTGAAGGTGGAAGAGGAAAAAACATTCAACACAGTAAAACGTATGAGCATGGCATGTGCATGTGTTGTGATACCATATATGTGTGAAAATAAGAAACATCCACCATACAAAAGGCATGAATTACGACATCAATCAACATATACAACATGAATAAATGATAATAAAGGAAAGGAACATGTATGTGCAAGGCAAGATAAAAGAGAATCACATAAGTCACGTAAGCGGTGAAAACAAAGTGAAAGTCAGAATTTGAATCCGCAGTAGAGTCGCTAACTTCTGTGACGATGGTAGGGAGAGAACTCAGGGTGTGGGGTGGAGCCATGTGCCAAAGGCCACAAAAGAACAACATCTCTGAGTCGGATGTCAGCTCAAAAAGTCAAGCAAATAAAAAAGGATAAGGAAGGAGTTACTACTTACTTTATTTAAAGTAAAAGATGAGGAAAACTGCAAGCAATCAAACTAAAAAATAAAGCATAACTCTGAGTCAATGGAAAAGGCACACAAGGTTCTCGTGACTAGAGAAGGGGTAAGAACTCTCGTTGCATGCGGGAAAGGGGTTGGGAACCCTCACATGTTGGACAATATCGGTTTCTCTATGTTTAACCGCTCATGTGTGTGACAAAAGGAAAATAGACAGACAAAGAGGAATGCAAAAGGGATGTATGCAAGATGCATGCAAGCATAAGTAAACATGCGAGGAAGGGAATCCATGCATTAAACACCAAGGCTAAAGTGATCAATAAACACTAGTGGTGCTCAATTGTGACCGCATGAGACAAACTAGGGGATCTCATTAGGAAATCGTATGAGCAATCCATGTTGAATCTCCATGTGGAATAGTGGTGCCCACCCAACACGCCTAGAACCTCTATTCTAGCTTCGACAGTTGTTGGTTATTGCACTCAAATGGTAACTCAACAATTAAACCTAAGTGAAAGAATAAGGCATTCAGGTAGAGGTGAGGCAACATGAGATGAAAACATAATTGAAACTGAAGTGAACCAAAGTATAAGCAAGTTGGTTAGCTTGTCTTCCTCATTCATGGCACACATGAGTTTTGCCTCCAAGTTTTTTGTGGATGATCGAACTACGAGGGTCCCATAGCAAAGACCACACCAGGCATGCTTTGAGGTTGAAGGGGAAGAAAGAAGAGACGTGAAGCCATGTATGCAATGCAGCAAAATATCAAGAAAGAATGCAAAGAACAAGTGAACCTAATAGTTGTAGCAAACGAGAATCAAAGCACTTCAGAAGAATGCAAACAAAACAAAGCCAACCAGGAGAAAACAGAGACATTGCAATAGAAGAAGAAAAGGATGCCTACGTTAATGAGTGAGTGAATTTATCTTATTTGTGGAATTTCATGTGTTCCACTTCAATGCTCATAGCGGCTTCTTGCGTCAAGGCTCCTTTGGAACATTGTGAAGATGAAATGTGGGTGCAGATGAGAGTGTAAGGGAGGTTCTCAGTCGCTCAAGGTCTCCTCACTCTCACTCTCGCTCAAGGAACTCTCTCTAGAGTTGGTTGTTGGGGTTGCCTAGAAGGCGAAGAAAGAGCTCCAGTTGAAGGTCTAGAAGGAGCTCAATTGAAGGTCCCAAGGTTCTAAGGGGTTTTTCCCTAAGGATGCTAGGCAGAGGAGGGGAAGTAGGGGTCTCGTTATGGATGGACGTGGGCATTATATAACAATTGTGGCCGTAAACGGTTGTTGGATAAAGACAAGGTGTGAGATGTGTGGCTTAATTTGCGTTTAAAGGATTGGATTGGGCTATGTGTGTATAAAAGGAGATATGTAGGTTCAAACATATCAAGCAACAACCTTATATCTGTAAGAGCCAATGATAAGCCTCAAAATTCATGCCAACAAGTAGTAAGACAAGTATATCCCTTGCAACGGAAGACTGGGCAGGGCACGTGCTAAATACTTGCATTGGCACAGCACGTGTGGAGAATCCATGCAGGGAATTTGTGTTGACTACCCACATGAGTGACCTATACTTGTGACACGTGCTCATGACACGCACTTGATTTATTGTAAGGTTTGTTGTCATGGATCTTTGGTTGGAGCTTGATTGTTTGGTGCTAGGTAATAGTTTTTAGGTAGTTTTGCAGTGTTGAATGGTGCTTCATCGTAGTTAGGTAGGATTTTTCCAGAAAAGTTCATCGATAGATTATTGCAAAATTGAGATGTCTATACATAGTCATAATGACAAGTGAGGTTCATGAAGATAAGTAAGAGGACATCCATTGGCTTGTTTAGTAGAAGCCAAGCGTAAAGATCATAATGGGCTATTTATGGCAATATCAGCTTTAAATATAGATAGCAAAAAAAAAAAAAAGGGAGGGGAGGGGGGTTGTAAAAATGGAATCCACGATATTAACACAACTGAAAATAAGGATGCAAGAAGAACAACATAAATTAGAAGGAGGACATGCATGCAGATGCTTCATAAATGATCAATTCGGAATGGAATTCTAGAGATGACGATAATAGATGGTTTATCAAAAAAGGAATAAAAGAGAATTCGTTTGTCATAGAAGCCATTTTTTCCTTGGTAAGTCCCTTTGGGGGATAAAAAAGAGTAATGGAGTTCGTCAAGGAGGTGTGTTGAAGTCGTTGCTCATACATAAAAATTCGTGGAATATGCTATAATTTCTATCACCTTCTAGTAAGATTATCAACGAGTCACAAGTCAAATTTATTAATCTATTTGATCTGATCTATTAATTTAAGAATTTGAACTCATTAGGATCTTTTAAATCTTAATTTGTTAACCTAAATTTTTAAAGGACCGGGTTAATGATGAAATATGTCACTTCACTCATTAACTCATTAGTGTTGAACAGTGTTATCATCTATTGTTGTTTAAAAGTTTATAGATTCTTGAATTTATTAGATAAATAAGTTTGTAGAGTATAATAAAACATTTTTAAGTAGAGATGATGAAATTTTACTTCTTTTATTATATAAAATTGTTGAATTTTTAGATGTAATTTTTTATTTTTTAGATAAATATTTGATTTGTTTTAATCCATTAATCCGATCTAATTTTATTTTTGTATAAAATTGTTTAATCAGACTACATTATTATAGGTTAAGAGTTGAAAAAATAAATTATCGCTTGACTTATAACTCGTTGAGTAAAAAACAAATTAGAAAACAAGTTAACCTTCAGTTGGACCCAACAATCTTACCGTCGAGCTGAACCCAACTCGCGTAAATTAACACAACCTGAGACAATAATTAAAATAGTAAAAGTGGACATTGCAAAAAATTTCATTCCAAGGGTATTCACTGTAACAAAGGTTTTAACGAGAATATAGACACAAAACACCCTAAAATAATACTGGAACTTTCATGATTATGTACTGCTAAGTATAATGTTGTAAATTTCATTGACGAACATTAAATAGACATGGAAATCGGGCCGGGCCGGCCAAGGCCCGCTCGGCCCAGCCCGAGTCCGAAAACAGCAGTCGTGGGCCGGGCTGAGCCAGGCCCGTCGCGGGCTGCGGGCCAGGCCCAGCCAAACGGGCAGGCCCACCTAGGCCCGCGGACTAGGCCCAGTTTGGCCCACAAACAGTCCCGGGCTGGGCCGACCCGCGCACAGTAAAAACAAAAAAATTTTAAAAAAAATAAAAAAAACGCGGGCCTGGCCGACCCGCAAAAAAACAAAAAAAAACGGCTAGTAGCCATTGCACATTTTTTTATTTTTTTAAAAAAAATCGAATTTTCACCTATAAATACTCCCCCATACATTTCATTTTTTCCACAACTCTCTCAACTCTCCTCTACAAAATTCTTAAATCTTCTCTACAAAATTCTCAACTTCTCAAGTGAAGATTTTGCTTTGACTTTGGATTCTGCCCGGTCTTCTGCTCTCCAGACTCCAGACTCCAGTCTCCACGCAACAGTAGCTGAGCCAGCAACATCAAATTTTCTTTACTTCTAATCCCTCCAAATTCTTTACTTCTAATCCCTTCATTTTTGGGTTTTGGTTTTTGTGGGTTAAGGGTTTTATTTAAATTTTTAATATTAAAATGGCAAATTTTGATAATATTGGTAATATTGGTACCCAGGATTATATCCCTAGTATGAAGTCAGATAATCTTCAAAATATCCCAAATACTTCACAATCCACAGCCACAAAAAAACCTAGGAAACAAACTTCTTGGGTTTGGGAGCATGTTACATTAGATCCTATAGATCAAACTAGGTGTTACTGTAATTATTG
>JAMKQA010070486.1:0-11262 GCA_024699735.1 Posidonia australis | reverse complement strand
CAGCTAATCAAACCTTAATCACAAACTTAATTAAAATCATCAAAACATAAACAAAAAGTCTAAAATAAAATTCAAAACCCTAATTAAAAGCTTAAAACCAAAATTCCAAGAAATCCTTAAAAATTCATAAAAAATCAAATATAAACCAATTAAACCTTAAATCACAAAATTAAGATATTAAATTAAACCCATGAAACCCCATTAAAATCTTAAAATTAAAACCCTAAAAAGTCCAACAAATTCCAAAAATAAAATCGAAACAAAAGTCCAAATAAAAATCCCAAAACCAAGTCCAACACTATTTCATTTAAGAATTCAATTCAAAACTTTACAAATTCAAAAAAATAATTCCGGCGACCCTGATTTTCCGACAAGAATTCCGACGATCAATTCCAAGAAATCTGGGACAGATCTCCGCCTCCGAGATATTTGGCCAACCTCCTCCAGCTCAGGCCCGATCCAACGACGCTGATAGGCTGAGGAGAGGAGGATCAACGGCCTCGGAGCGCCTCGCTGGAATATAAAGCCTCGCCGTCGACTGAAAAGAAGGACTTTTTTGGCCAAAACCCATTGCAGAGACTTTTCAGACCTCTGGCAAGCCTCCAAACCCCCTCACTAGCGACCCTGGAGCCAAGCCAGAATCTCCTCTTCATTTTCCCAAAAGCCCCCACCAGACTGTGATCTAGAGCTCGCTGGAGTAGCGCCGTTTGCCACCGGAGATCGCCGGAGCTCGTGGGACAGCCACCAGGTATCCCTCCTCCTCCTCTATTTCAATCCAGAGCATGCCCCCATAGATCCCTTAGGCTTCTGGGATGTGCCTCGGTGGAGCCAGGCTCCCCCGTGCGCCGTCGTCCCCACCTCCGACGATGGGTTCGCCATCGCCGACGGAGCCCCAACTATGGGCAGGCCCCCAGGGGACCCTTCCCCTCTCCTCCTCTCTTCCTCTTCTTCCCTCTCTCCTCCTCTCCTCTCCTCCTCTGTGACCCCGTCTCGGGAAAAGCCTCCGCAGCCCGCGCCGTCGCCGTCACCACCACTGCCGCCGCATGCCATCGAGAGTGCCCCCACGTGCACGAGTCAACCTCGCTCCACACCAACAACCTAGGAAGCTCTGCTCTTCCCCCGTGAGTCCGTCGAGCCGCTCCCCCGCCTGCTAGAGCCTCCGCTGCCGCTGCCGCCGCTCGCCGTCACGAGGAGCTCCAACCACTCCGACACTCCCCGTTCCACTCCGATCGTCCAGGAGGACTCCCCACGTCGTCCCTCCTCCGTTGTCGCCCCGACGCCTCGCGACGTCCCAGCCACCGCCGCAGTCCTCAAACTTCCTCGTGCCTCACCGATACTCCCTGGAGCTCCGCTGTGCTGCCGTGATGCTCCTCCGACCGTCCTGTGCCCTGCCAGCCCCTGGAGTACCTGTGGGAGGTCGTCGGAGATGGTCGCCAGCGGCAGAGCGCCGGCGACCTCCGATGATCTTCGAATGGGCCTTTTATGGCCCATTCATATTAGTTTTTCATTATTACTTTTAGGTCCTTTATTTATTACATTACAGTCCTTTTTTATTACATATGGGTCCAGACATTTTCATTTTAGTCCTTAGAGTTTAAAAATAATTTTTATTCTTTTAATTTGCCTGTGAATTTTGCATCTGACCCCTTGAAAAGTTCATCTTTTAATTCTTAGCAAATTGATGCATGTTTTTATTACATTTAAGTCCAGGAATTTACATTTAGGTCCCTGAAGTTTTTGAAACAAGTTTTTCTCTGTGAAAATTGCATTCTGAGTCCTGAATGTTTTCAAAATGGCACTGATAATCATTAAAATGGGTTTTTGTCTCATTTAAGTCCTGAAAATTTATATTTAAGCCCTTGAATGTTCTGAAATGATTTTTCTCAGTGGAATTTACATTCTAGACCCTGAACATTCTAAAAATTGCACTGATGATCAATAAAATTGAGCTTTTATCACAATCAGATCCTAGATTTTTGCAGAAAGGCCCCTGAGATCACATTAAAGCATTTTTGAACATGAAAATTTACATTTTGACCCTTAGATTGTTTCTAAATTCCTCATTTAGGGTTTTTAAATGTTTTCCATCATATTTTGTGCTATTTTTCACCCTTGTTTTGCATTTAATCACAGAATCCACATGCAAATCATGTTTTCCTATTATGCACGAGGAAGGTATTAGGCACCCTCGTACACCCGAGAAACTCGATCTTTCTAGTCCAAATGCTTGCTAGCCTTAGACCAATGGTCAGACTGAAAGGACCATCCAAACACTAGAAGATATGTTGAGGGCTTGTACCTTGGATTTTGGAGGAAGCTGGGAGGAACATCTGTCATTGATTGAGTTTGCCTATAATAATAGTTATCACTCTAGCATCGCGATGGCACCATATGAAGCTCTATATGGTAGACTATGTAGGACAACCACATGTTGGAGTGAAGTAGACAAACGCCAGCTTGTGGGCCTAAAGATTGTGCAGCAATATAAAGACAAAGTGGACCTCATCCGGAAAAGATTGGTAGCTACATAGAGTAGACAGATGAGCTATGTGGACAGGAGGAGAAGGCCTTTGGAATTTAAAGTAGGATACTTCATTTTCCTAAAGGTATCACCAACCAAAGGAGTGGCAAGATTTGAAAAATGGGGAAAACTGAGTCCATGGTACATTGATCCCTACCAGATTTCCAAAAGAACTGGTAAAGTGGCATGTAAGCTGGACTTGCCTCCAAAACTTTCATATGTGCATAGTGTTTTCCATGTTTCTATGCCAAGGAAGTACTTAACGGAGATATCTCAGGTGATACTAGTACAGCTAGAAGAGCTACAGGAAGACTTGCCTGTGGTAGAGGACATTGTTCAGATAATTAACTGAAAGGAACAAGTTCTCAGGAATACAGTGATTCCCCTTGTACTAGTGTAGTGGCAGCACCATGGCACAGAGGTGACTAATTGGGAGTGTGTGGCAGATATTCGGTCGTGGTACCCCTATTTATTCTACTAGAGGCAAATTTCAAGGACAAAATTCTTTTAATGGAGTAGGATGTAATAACTTGCACCACGTATGTTTACCATGAAGAGAAGTCATGGATTGGTACCACGTACCAGTACCATGTTTTGATCAGACCGGATATCAAGAATTCATGTAAATCATGTACTAGGATTGATGTAAAATTTGGATAAACTGGTTAAATGAATATTAGTGATTATGGCTGGTTTATGTTTAATTTCCTCTACTGTGATTATGTTTTGCTCTGGTTCTCTGTACTGTGTGATGTTTTGGTATTTTATAACCCATGTACGTGTATGGGACCTAAGACGGGAATAAATGCAAAGAGAGCATAATAGAAACTCAATTTTCAATGAACTTGCCCTTCTCTATAGTGACGGTCATTCCCTGCATGTGCCAACTCTCGCCATGCCCTATGTCATTCAGTCGAAATTTCCGAAGGCTATCGGCGATAGATGGCAACAAAGAAAGAGAGAAATAAAAGAGAGAGAAGGGGTGTTTTGCGTGCATTCGTTTGTTGCCTTTAGCAACTTCACTTGTGTCCTTTTGTTTTGTGTCCAATTCCTCCACTCCATGGATGTCGGAACTAGTGTGATCACCACTCTCGGTTCGCTTTCACTGATCATCGAGACGCCTAGGGGAGATATTGTGGTTGCAGGTTCAACTACCTTGGGACCACGCCAACATCGCTTAAGGGTGTCCGTGTAGATGAGCTTCTTCTTCTTCTTCTTTTCCTTACAAAAAAATATTAAAAAAGCGGATTAATACAGTGTAGTAA
Source organism: Posidonia australis (assembly GCA_024699735.1). Classification (NCBI taxonomy): domain Eukaryota; kingdom Viridiplantae; phylum Streptophyta; class Magnoliopsida; order Alismatales; family Posidoniaceae; genus Posidonia; species Posidonia australis. The sequence continues at coordinate 7,476 of JAMKQA010070486.1, read as the reverse complement.
CAAGGCTCAAAGGAAATTTAAAATTAATAGTAAAATAAAAGAGAAAATACTTACCCAAGGGGTTTTATCCCCCCAATTACAACTAATGTTATGCCTAGCTACAATATGCAAAATATGCGACAAATGAAACATGCAAAATGAAAACCCCCTTTTGTTTATGATACTAATGCGGGATGCAAAATGTCGGTGCGACGTGGTTAAGACTAGTAGAAGACTTAGGCTCAGGACATCTCTACTCTCCTTCACTCATAATTCTCTCATAATTTCTCTCACTCTTTCTCCATAATTTTCTGATCATTCTCTGGATCTCTCTCTCTATGTCCGCGTTTCTAGTCCTTTTTCTCCTCCTTTTTTAAAGGCTGGAAGTACCTTTATATTTATAGAGGGACGGAAGGATCAAGCATGGTATGCCCAGATTTGGGCGTTCTATGTTAAACGCCCCAAATGGAGAGTTCAACACACCCAGGAGTTACAGTTGTAATATTCAAGAAATATTCCATCAATTAATAAACTGATTAGCATTGATTGACGTCACAATTGATTAGAAGAATCTTCCTAATAAGGAAACATTTTGAATTTAAAATTTTCCAAATGAGGAAAGTGATTGATGTGGCATTGCTGAGTTGTTAGGTGTAAAACTACCAAAGTTGGGAGTTTTACATTGAACGTCCAAAATCAACCTTTCAACACCCTTAAGCTGAAAACTTATCAAATTTAGATACCATGTCAAATGTGGGTCAAATGAGTCATTTAATGAGGTAATAAAAACTTCTAAATAAGGCAAAAAGACTTGCTAATATTGATAATAATTTACAATAACTCCAAAAAAGGAAAGCTTGGAGGAAAGTAGCTAATGTAATGTTACTGAGTTGTCAGGTGTAAAACGGCTAGAATTGGGAGTTTTACTTTGAAAGCCCAAATTCAGCCTTTCAACACCCTCAGGCTGAAAACTTACCAAACTTAGATGCCAAGTCAAATGTGAGTCAAATGAGTCATTTAATGAGGTAATAAAGACCTCTAAATAAGGCAAGAAGACTCGCTAATATTGATAATGATTTACGATAACTCCAAAAAAGGAAAGTTTGACAAGAATGGGAAAGAAATGACTTGAAGGTGTTGAATGCCTAGTTTTGGGAGTTTTACGTTGAACGCCCAGTTTTGGGGGTTCAACGACCTAGACTAGCAAACAGGCTTTTGGAGAGTATTTGGGTTGAGCAAAAGACCTCTAATGATGTATGGGACATGCTATGATGCAATGGGACTTGAAAAAGACAAAGGAGTGTTAAAACGAGATATCTACAAATTGCCCCTCCTTAGAGATGATTTTGGCACAAAACTAGCTTCAAGACTTGACGATATTCCCGTTTGACATGACTCAAGGGATTTTAAAAGGAGGAAGGAGATCCAACACTTACTGCCATCAGGCTAGATAAGAGATCAAGCTAGATAAAGGATCCAACACTCAAGAAGCTTAGGATGACCAACAATTGGGTATGAAACGAAGCTAGAAGGGGGAGAAAATCCAACACCTGCTGCCACCAGGTTGGATAAGAGATCGAGTTGGATAAGTGATCCAACACTTGGAAGACTCTAATGTGAGTGAGCTGGGTAAAGGATCTAACACTTGAGAATTCTGATTTTACTTGCATAAGGATCTAATTTGACCTCGAGTGTAACCTAAGGGGGAAAATGATGAGGCACAACCTTAAGAGTAACCTAAGAGATCAAATTGAAAGGACACTATCTCAGGCATAACCTGAGAGGTCAGATTGGGAGTACACTGCCTCAGGCGTAACCTGAGAGGTCAGATTAGGAGGACACAACCTCATGCATAACCTGAGAGGTTAAATCAGAAAGACACTACCTCAGGCGTAACTCGAGAGATCAAATTGGAAGGACACTACCTCAAGTGTAACCCGAGAGGTCAAAGAAAGGAAACACTGCCTCAGGCGTAACCTAAGAGGTCAAATAAGAAGAATGTTGCCTCAAGCGTAACCTAAGAGGTCAAATTGAAAAGACAACTACCTCAGGCGTAACCCGAGAGGTCAAAGAAAGGAGACACTGCCTCAGGTGTAACTTGAAAGGTCAAGGAAAGGAGACACTACCTTAGGCGTAACAACAGAAGTCAAATTGGGAGGACACTGCCTCAGGCATAATCTAAGAGGTCAAATTGGAAATACAACTACCTCAAGCGTAACTCGAGAGGTCAAAAAAAGGAGACACTGCCTCAGGCGTAACCCAAAAGGTCAAGGAAATGAGACACTGCCTCAGGTGTAACCTAAGAGGTCAAATTAAAAAGACACTACTTCAAGCATAACTTGAGAGGTCAAGTAAAAGAAACACTGCCTTAGGCATAACCTGAAAGGTCGAACTGGAAAGACACTATCTCAGGCATAACCTGAGAGGTCAAGGAAAGAAGATACTGCCTTAGGCATAACCTGAGAGGTCAAACTAAAAAGACACTACCTCAGCGTCACCTAAGAGGTCAAGGAAAGGAGACACTGCCTCAGGCGTAACCTGAGAGGTCAAATTAAGAAGGCATATCCTTGGGCGTAACCCAAGGGAGCAAACACGACCTCAGGCGTAACCTATAGGTCAAACTGAAAGAACACATCCTTGAGCGTAACCCAAGGGGTCAGACACGATCTCAGGCGTAACTTGATGCTCAAACTGAGAGGATACTACCTTAGGCGTAACTTGAGATGGTCAAAGAGAAGACATGGCCTCAGGCGTAACCCAAGGTGGTCAAAAGAGAGGACTCGGCCTCAGGCATAACCCGAGGTGGTCAAAAAAAATGACTCGGGACAACCGACACAGGAGCAAGGAAGTCTAAGGAGGGTTGGAGAGGTTGGAGAGATTGGAGACGACCACTCAAAATGCAAGATGATGCAATGTAATATATTTTGCATGACTGCATGCTAGCGGAAATGCAAGGTGGGCGATTTTGACATGCATTGCATGACCCCGAAAGTGAGGTTCCTCCATCATAACGTGCTTTGATTTATATATCGAGATGGCTCAAGAACTTGGCTCACAATTTAGAGTGGACTGACACATGAATGAAATTTGTGATAGTCGGGTCCCCTTTCTTTGAGTGTAGCCTATACTCTCCATAGGGACCGTCGTTCTATGATACGTGAGTTAGTGAGCGAGAGGTCTATGATATTCCCAGGTATCAGGTAAAGGGGATTGACCTCCTCTTTGCTAGTCACGTTGGCTTTATTTCTTTAGTCAGGTACTGGAGATTTTGGGATGTCTTGATGTTTGCTTGTTGACCAGGGCTCCTGCACGCAGAGTTTAACGACTAAAGTTGCCTCTAGGAATTTTCCTTTGTGTCAGACGCTATATAGAACGTAGTGGACACTACGTTCAACACTTTAAAGTGACTCCTACATATCTTTAACAAAATTGTTATTCCCTCTAGGGTGTCCCTTGCCCCTAGTCCAAAGACTTGAGATCAACTTATATGAAGGATAAAGCCTGGCCTCAACTTTATTTGTCTTTTTGAAGATGACCATCTGAGTGGAAAAAGTCAAACAGATGTCCTAGACTTTTGCATCATAGGCCTAACTAATTATTAGTTTCATGGGATGATGTTGGTTGGGTAGGTTTTACCCTGTTTTTTAGTTTGGATTTTCTACTTTTTTGATTTTGGGATTTTCTATTTTTTTGTAATTTTGGGATTTTCTTTTTTCTAGATTTTTAGGAGTTTTTATTTTTATGGGAATTTCTCTTTTTTTTTGAGATTTGTTTTTTGGATTTTGGGATTTTCTATTTTTGGAATTTTAGGATTTTCTGGGATTTTTTATTTTTGGGATTTTCTAGGATTTTCTTTATTTTTTGGTTTTTTGGGATTTTCTTTTTTTTATTTTGGGATTTTCTATTTTTTTGGGTTTTTGGGGTTTTCTATATTTTTTTTTGGATTTTGGGTTTTTCTATTTTTTTGAATTTTTTGGAGATGGAAATTCTTCCACGAAACTGGGAAAAAAGAAGACTTCATGGGTGGACACCTTGATAATTAGAACCCTTTTGCACTCCAAGCTAGAAGACACTTCAGACTTGCCTTGGTGCTAACTACCCCTAGTCATAGGGTCCTGCCCCTTTCCTCTGAGTGTATAGTGCAAGGTGTGGAAGAGAGGATAGTGTCTTGTCTTAGGACTTTGGCTCGACCTGGAGTTCTAAACCCCCACCGGCCCAAGGTCAACTCCTATGGCACTTTTTGATTCTCATTCTTTTTTGCTTTGACACTAGACAGCTTCTTTGCTGCTGTCTTTTTATTTATTTCCTTTTGGACAGTTTCTTTGCTGCCATCTTTTCCCCTCTCTCTTTCTTTTGGTCCATCGATAGCTTCTTTGCTGCCATCTTTCTTTTTTTCCTTTTCTCTTGGAAGGTGTCTACCTATGATTATTTATTGAAATTTTATGCATTGATAGCACACCTACCGAGCATCAGTGGTCTCACTCCCATTTTGAGGGTTAGATCAATAGATATTTATTATTGTTGAACCGAATCACCCCTTTATTTTGGTACACTCCCCTCTTTTGTAGTTAGGTTTTGCGTTGGTGGTTGTCAGAGTGAGGAGTGGTTGTTGGGTTTGGCCTATGCAAGCATATTAGGGTGTCTACAAATACCTTATATTGGATGGATATCTAATAATCCGACTACCCATTACAATCCTAATACATAATATAACCTCTCTAATAGCAAGCAACAAACATTTTTCGTGACAACATGGCAATTATCTCCATGACAAAAAATTTGGAACTCCCTGGAAGAACAAAACACATTGAGTTGCATCATCATTTCATCCAAGATCTTGTTGCTAAAGGATTGGTGGAGATGAAGTATTGTCCAACAAATGAGCAAAGTGCCAATGGATTCATGAAGGTGTTGGGTTACTAAAAGACATTTTCACCAAGTGTGGAAATGAAGTGATGTGAAAATTGAACATAAGCACAGACATTTCATCATAGCAATGATAGGTCCTAATTCTAAGGACAAAGATTGGCTGATGATTGGTGTGTATGGGACCCCTTGGTGAGAAGACAAAAGAGGGATTTAGGAGCTTATTCTGCATTTTGTTGCTGGTGTTAATGTCACCTAGTGTTTTATAGGGAACTTTAATTCCATTCCTAGAGCTTTGGAGAAATAAGTGTTTCTATGACTGTTGCGGTGGTCAGGGACTTTGGTTCCATTGTCTCTAAAGTGGGCTTGCTAGACTTGGGATTTGTAGGTTTGGCCTATACATGGACTAATAGGGGATGGTGCATTTGAATGATAAAGGACGTTTGGACTAGGTCATGCTGACAAAGCTTGGTGCCTAAAGTTTCCTATAGCTATTGTGCTACATTTACCAACCATTAGGAGTGAGCATTGTCCACTTCTTCTATCATTGTATAGTAGACGAGCTTAGAAGAAGACACCTTTCACATTAGAAGCTATGTTAATGAAAACAATTGGTTACAAAGAGTTTTTAAGGTCAAAATGGGTGGTGAAACAAGGTAATGTGATTAAGAAATGTTAGCACATGGAGAAAAAATGGAAGAAGAAAATTTTCAAGAACTATAAAGGTAGAATTTTGAGTTTACACAAAGATATTGAGGAATTACAGTCCTCTCCTCCTACATTGGAAAATGATGAAGTTGAGAATAGACTACATAGTGAACTGGTTCAATTGTTGGAAGCATTAGAATGCCACTAGAGACAACGTTCATGTGTCAAATGGAATCTAGGGGGAGATAAAAACACCAACTTTTATCATCTTTATGTGCTGAACAGAGCTCGTAAAAACAAAATATCAAAGTGTTACTACTGAGGTGGGTGAAGCTGTTGAGATAGAAGAAGAAATTGCATATGTTTTTGTCTAGTACTTTCAAACCATTTACTCCTCTTCCAACCCTATTGCCAATATGGAAGCTACTAGAGTCAATAGTTAGGAGAATGCTGAGGAGGTCTCTCGAGCATTAGTGGCTATCCTTGATGAAGAGGAGATTAAGAGAACTTTGTTCAGCATGAGAGCTCTTAATAGCCTAGGACCTAATGGTTACCCTACTTGTTTTATCAAGTCAGTTGGGAAACTGTCAAGAACGACGTGGTTGGATTAGTCTAGCAATTTCTCATGCATGGTTTGAAGGTTGTAGTTATGAACCATACTAATATTGCATTGATCTCCAAAAAAAAAAAAAATTGTATATGAGGCTTCCTAAGATTACATACCTATAAGGCTTACCAATTTGAGTTATAAAGTCATTGCTAAACTTATAACTAATATACTCAAGAAGTATTTAGCTAAGATTATTTCCCCCAAACAATGTGCGTTCCCAGAAGGGAGATTGATTGAAGATAATATAGTAGTAGCTAAGGAAATTTTTCATTCGATGAGAGAATGTAAGAGTAGATAGGATTATTTTGTCCTAAAATTGGACATGTCTAAAGCCTATGACAGGATAGAGTGCAGATTTCTTGAGGCAGTGATGAAGAAATATGATTTCAGTAGCAAATGTGCAACCCTTGGGCTTGTAAGTAGATTGGCTTGGGTCGGATTTGGGGTCTACCCTTTTCCTTATCTACCGCTACTTGGCACAGATCAGGTCAATATCTATTTTAAAAATTTTTAGCCACTAACCTATCTACTATCCTTTTGATTATCGGATAACGGTGCAGGTTGGTGGGTCAAATGAATGAGTTTTTTTGTTAATTTTTTAAGACCACAATATATACTATTTATTGGCCTTAATTGAGTCTTAAATTGAACCTTGACTACAACAAAATTGTTAATAAGACAACAACATATACAAAAAATAAAATTATGTTGATCTAAGATTAATAATAAATTTAACAATATATAACAAGAATAATTCTAACATTATCATTTATCACAATACAACATCATCATTTATCATTGATTCAGTGATCATCCAAGAAGAATAATAAAATTAAAAACAACATAAATATAATATCATTTAATCACATCATTCATGATTGATGATTCAAATGTTTAAAGTACTTTCAAAAATATAACAAAACACAAAATACTTTAATTGCCATCCATAATTCAAAAATATAGAGTATTATCAAGAATATAATAAAACACAACTCCATGAGTCAACAGATTAATCGATTAGCAGATGAACTAAAGCAGTTTACACTTACCTTACCCACTAAGAGAATGATTAAGTGAGTAACAGGTTAGCAGATAAATGAATGGACAAAACCTCTACCCTAACCCATTTCTAATGGAGTGGGTCGAGTCGGATTAGCAAGTGAAACACGACCTACTTACATCCTTAATTAGCCTGATCATGGAGTGTACAGGGACAACTAGAATCTTAGTGAAAACTAATTGTAGCTTGGAAAGCATGTTTAAAGGGAGTATGGATTTGAGGCAAGGCTGCCCATTGTCACCTTTTATATTCATTATGGCAATGGAAATTTTGTCATGCATGTTTCTGTAAGCTTAGGAAATGAAGATCATTG
>JAMKQA010070484.1:0-15500 GCA_024699735.1 Posidonia australis | reverse complement strand
CGGAGTTTCTAGCCGCGCATCGAGATCCTAGAGGTGAGCCTGGTTACAGTCTTTTTATTCTGTGATTTGTGTAATTAGGCTTGTGATGCTATTGTTTGGTAGCGTGCCCGGGTTCGGGGCGTTACAACAACAGTTTCATATCAGACAACACAAATCTTCTCCATATAGTCTGCAAATGAATGGGGCCATGGAATCCGCTAATAAGAATCTAACTAAGATCCTCAAGAAGATGGCGGAAACTCATAAGGACTAGCACGACAAGCTTCCATATGCTTTGTGGGCTTACAGAACATCAATCCGAACCTCAACTGAAGTAACTCCATACACTCTAGTCTATGGTATGGAGGCAGTCCTACCCATAGAGGTGGAAATACTCTCAGTCAGGATCTTAAGGGAGGCAGAATTGGATGAAGCCGAGTCGATTGAAGATCGCTATGTCCAGTTGAACCTGATAAATGAGCACAGGTTACAAGCCATGCACCACGCATAGTGTTATCAGAGATGGATTGCTAAAGCCTACCAAAAGAAAGTCAGACATAGAAGCTTCACACCTAGAGATCTGGTCTTCCAAGCCATACATCTCCTTAATGGCCATGGAAAATTTAGACCTAATTGTCGTGGACCATTTGTAATCAAACAGGTCTTCTCTGGTGATGCTGCAATCCTAGAGGATATGGACCTCGTTGAGCAGTCAAAGCCAGTCAATACATGTTATCTAAAGAAGTACTATTAGTAATTGAAGATTGTATCCTTACCTTGTGATGTCTCCCTTACACATCCATGCATGCATTTACATTATAGCATCCACATTATTTTGCATCCATATAGTCTTAGGTTCTAACACATGCTCACCTAATTCTCTTTAAGCATTCGTGACATAGATTGTAGTCATCATCGACATCATTTGCGTCAATCATTGCCCAATGATGAAAAATGGAATAAGCCTGTCTATGTTGGGAGAGTGTAGTGCCTCCTCAGAAGGATACTATCTAGGTGACCTAATGAGTGAGGGCGCCACCATCGATTGTGAAAAGTATCCAAGCCACTCAAAGAATTTACACCTTTAGAGAGAGAGAAAATGCTAGGGGTGAGGATGAGAGTATGAGTAAAATAAAATATATATCTGTGAAAGGACACAAAAGAATTAGATGATAGAAGTTAACCTTAAAGAGAGAGGCATGTAGGGTAGCACTATCCCTACATCTTACCTTGGAGAGGAGTCAAAGTGATTACCTGGGAAACTCAATCTCCAAGGGCCTAGCTAACCCTTTAAACAGCAGCAGCTCCCCAAACCAGGTACCAATTGCCTCTAAGTTAGGGATAGAGTGAGCCTATACGTCTATAAGGGAGTTAAAAGAAAAATGAAGTAAACTATAAAAAAGTAGGGGTTCAGTCCTATGGGGTTTGGAATGGAGCCCAAGTCACAATGTAGCCTATTCTAGAGTCACCTATCACGTAAGAACCTAGATAGAGTCTCTTGAGGTATGGAGCCACCTCTTCCTTGTTCATAGTCTTAAAGGCATTCCAAATACTGAAGACGCTAGTAAAGTTTTGTAGGTCATATAGCATACATGCATCTTTCCCATAAGCATCACTCTATCATGTCGCAAGGTTTAATCCAATCCCTTTAGCTAGGGGCTTGCCAATTGCTTTTTGTCTAAAAGGGTCAAAAGGATACTTTGACAAGGGGCATGTCAGCTGCTCTTAGTGTTCGAAGCCTTCAAAGTCGAACCAAGGACATGTCAGCTGTCCTATGACCAAGGACATGTCAGCTGTCCTATGGGAAGACGCACTAAGATAATTTCGACCAAGAGCATGCTGCTCTAAGTGGTCAAAGCCTTCAATGCCAAACTAGGGGTATGTCAGTTGCCTTTTGGGAGGACATGAGGATGGACAGAATGCTCACAACGGATGCCAATCAAGTGAGAAGGAATACTCAGTATGCAAGCTTCCTTAAGCACTCTTGCAAGTAAAAGAGTTACTCATAAGCATAGGGGTTTCCTAGAGTTTTCAAGCATGAGTGGGCACTTGATCAACTCTCTTTGATATCTGGTCAGAGGCTTGAATTGATGATCAGCTCTCTCTAAAATCTGTCCAATAGCAATAACTAGTAGAAGAGATCGAGTTGAAACATTGGGTAGTTTAGAGTAATCACAAAGGTTGCTATCCCTTCATAAACCCCCATGCAAGCATTGAATGGAAGCAAAGAGCAATATCATAGTATAATCTCAAAGACAATTATACATGATCAGAAGTTATTCAAGCTTAGAGCAAAGGTATTGTAGAAAGAAATAAAGCAGCTAAACTAGACATCAACGTTGTTTCACACCCTCTTTGAGCTACCCACATGTGAAAATAGAGGAGGGCCAGTTGCAACTTTGTAGATAAGCCATGTCTCCTCGATCTCAGCCTTGTACTCATCTATGTACCCGTCACCTTCCATGATAGCAATCTGGTAGGAGCGAATGCAACTACACAGCAAATGGGATAATTCCATAGTCATGGAAAATGAGCTAAGTGGTTACAGTTGATATCGGTCTGGCACTAGGGTCTGGGCAAAAAAATCCTGACAGTTTCCAAACTGGCGTATCACACGGATTGGGTGATACTCTATTCCTCCAGTGAGTCCCGAAAAAATAATCAACTACATGTCACTATCATTGAAGAAGATAGCGAATGGGGCAGCAATAGATGGGATGATTCACTAGGTCATTTAGTCTTCAATCAAACTTTCTAGCCTCTCGCGTGCCGCCTTGATAGAGGGAATGGTTCAAGAATGCCCACTGTGATAATATGCCTCGAAAGTCGAGCATTGTGGATGCAGAATCTCAACCCTCAGATGTGTAGCCAACCAAACCTAGGACAGATTAGATCACATATAGCAGTCTACAATGTACAGAAGAGAAGCATGCACAAAAAGATATGCGTACCTGTACCAAACCCCACACCTGTCGAAGTGTCGACATCGATGCAGTGACCGATCCAAGGTCTGATTTGTCTCAACCAGGATGACAAGAGCCAGGTCGATCTATCAGGTCACAATGGTAAGGGCAATCTCAACGACCTCAATACCCATAGTCATCTTTCCATGGTTGAAGATTAGCTCTCCCAGGAAACAGACAATGAAACCTCAAAGCCAGAGCTCGTCACCAAGTGTTGCTCTCTTGTCAACAATCTCATCAAAATACTCCAACCAGAGCATGGGGGATTGTCCATCCTTGCAAACCAAACTTTGTCCACATACACCAGTGGATAAACCGGTCAGCTGACACATAACAAGGGCATAGCTGTCCCTCTGCATGAAAATGGCAGGCCCCAGAAGGTTAGATAAACAACATATTCTGCATACCTCTTCCAGAGTTGGAGTTAACTCCATTTGTCCAAAACGGAAGACATGGAAGGTCGGTTTCCAAAAGCGGGCCACGGTGCGTAGGAAGTAATAGTTGACCTCCATTTCAACAAATACCTAGAAGTTTCATGGAAATTCCCTAGACTCGAAGCTTGTCCCAGTCATCGGTAGTCAATCTGGTGATCCAATCGAAAAGAACAGTTGAACAATGGACTGACGTGACCATAGTTGGGAATCCCTAAAGACCCAACAGAAGTTGAAATAGCAGAAGGTGAGAGGGCTATGATGAGAGAACAAGAAAAGAAAGGAGTATGGAAAACATACCATATGTTTCCCTTGCAGCAAATGGAGAAACGAGCCATATGCTAGTGATTAAATAGATATGAGAAGGAATATTGCCGTTGCCATGGTAGGTGGAGCAAGGAAAAGAGAGCAAGGAAAAGAGAAGTTAGCAGGTGGTTGAGAAAGTGGATGAGAAGGTAATGGCATGAGTGGATCATGAAGGTTTGCACAGCCAACTGCCTGAAGTTTGAACGGTCAAGTAGTTACTACTGGCGATAATTCCAAGCAAACAGTTCAGGTAGAAACCTTAGATGAATATCATTGGTGGAAACTTTCAGCGAAAATTCATGGTGAACACTACTAGCGAAAATTATCAACAAAGAGTCTAGTAGTTCAGAATACAATGCAGATTGTTTGGAAAGCTTGCACAACTAGTGCAAGGGTCTTCAGAAACCTGCAAGACAAGTTACAAAGCATTCCAACCATACAAGCACAAATGTTTGGCAAGACAATATTATTTCGGTAATTAAACATAGTTTTGTCACATTTTACAACCATTTTTCCGCAAAATTTAAAGTTTGATTACAACAAAAAAATTTTGAAAAAGGAAAAGCTAAACGAGTCTTCCGAGGAGCTGCGATCCTTCGTCTGACATAGCTGTGGCACCTCTCCTGGCAACGACAGTGGAAGCAGTAGTTTGGAGGAATTTGTGGCCTATCCTCTGTGAGATTCTGGCTGAGGCAAGCTAAGGCTGTGACGGTCCAACAACCGACGTAGCTGTGTCCTCTTCTCCTGAGACGTCGTAGAGATCAAAGTCCATAGAATACTCCTCACTAGTGTCGGGGTTGAGCCCTCTCTCAACTCCACTACCCTGTAGAGGAAAAAATAGCTTGATAAGCGTAATATTATGAATAAGCAGAACTGAATTACTGATTGCATATGAACTTGTACCTTGAGCATGGCTTGCCAGCAGGTTTCCTATAAAAGCATGAGGTTTAGTGCAGTTTATAAAGATCAATTATAAAAATTAAAGTAGAACTCTTACTTCCTGGCACTTCATCTCCTTATAGAAGACCACAAAGCTGTCCTCGAACCCCTATCCAAGCCAGAAAATAAGTTAGAAGACAGTAAAATCAGAAACAGAACATTAAACAAGGCAAGTTTACCTAGGACCCCTCAGTGCCAAACCACATGTCGCTCTCACAGGTCTGCGTCAAAGAGATGTGGTTTGCTAATACGACGAAACCAGTAAAGGTAGTCCTCGTAAGCAACCACGTAAAGTACATGCCTGCTCCGGGCAACTACAGCCTTAGCACTCAAGTAACTCTCAGTGGCACAAGAAACGGGCTTCTAGCCCATGTCAATAGGAGGTAGAGCCGGGATACAAAACTCATCCAAAATCTAATGGCGAACTCGCACAGGCAGGTAGTACATAGAATCGCACAGGCAGGTAGTACATAGAATGCTGGTGGCAATAGAACCTCATCTATCGTTGAGTCATCTCCTTGGTCGAGTTGAGGGGTGTCTAGTCATACCATTCGTATCTGTCAAAAGGACGGAGATTCACCTGCATTCACATAACAAAAGGAGAACAAATGTTAGTATGGCAACAAAAGTTAAAGAATTTACAGCAATTTCTTGAATATAACAGGAAAAGACTGCAGTAGTGAACTAAGCAGAAGTCAAAGAGGAGCTTACATCCTCAATGCTCAATAAGTCTAATAAATATCTATAAGCCTTGTAAGAGAACACGGTAGAGGCGACCTAGTGGTTCACACCATTGGCAAGGTAGAGGCAGCATCTCCCATCAGAGGTGGTAGTAGTAATGCCCCCGAAAAACATGCTCAACCCACCAATACTGCAAAAGATAGAAAGCAAGTCAAGGGAGGCAATTTATGTTTTCACAAAAGCAAATTTAAATTGAAGTTGAAATAAGTATCTTACAATCAAAAGCAGATACAAGCCTATATAAGAGCAACAGTTCTTCTGAATCACCAAATCCAAGCCCTAGATGAGGTGGGTGAATCTAGCTCCATCCTAATCATAAAAATCGAGCCACCCCAGGTCAACTAAGTATATCAATCAGTCTACATGAGCGTAGTGGCCAAAGGTATCACAAAAATGCAAGTAGATTAGCTCTAGCAAAAAATGGCGAAGAACATAATCCACCTTAACTGTGTCGGGAGCAGGATCCGGCCAAAACTGGTGCCACTGTCACGACGATTGGAGAGTAAAGCTAAATGTGGATCTCCCACTAGTGGGTGGGTCCCTCCCAAGTAGTGTCGGAACCTAGAAGAACCCTTGGGTGGTCCTCCTGGTGATAGGCTCTACTCCAAAATGCCACCCAGTCAATAGGTCCCTGTGCTCTGGTAAAATCCCCAACTCTCTAAAAGGGAAACGTATGGTGTGGGTCTCATGCCTCCACCTCTCTGCTAAAGTCCAGAAAAACTGGTAGTGGCTGTGAATTGCCAGGATCCATAGAAAATGGCCAAAGGGGGACTCATGGAAGAGGAAGTCCCTAAGAAAAGTGGGAAGCTGCTGAAAATACTCAAGCATCAGCCAGTAGCACCGCATAATCCGGTTGGCATCTCCTGCTTGTTATTTCAAGAAGTAAAAAGAAAGAAGTCAGATCATAGTTAGGCAGTAAATGCAATCAATTAAAGAAAAGAGCAAGAACAGATACCCGAAAAGTAGACCTCTCGTTGATATGCTCAAGGTCCAAAAGTCGACCCCCAAAGTTACCGAACTCCCACATAAACCAAAAGGCAATTTTCAATATAGTTCATTCAAGTAGTGGAATTTCAAAGTGTGTATTTGAAGCAGTTGTACCTCTACAGGGACTGCAGGCTCTGCAGCACTCAAAGAACCAAAGGCACATGATTACGAACCAGAAATGTGCGACCGTAAACTAGTGGCGCACGATTGTGAAGTAGAAGCAGAGGACCTGGAGCCGATAGCCCGAGGCTATGAAGTAGAAGCAAGAGACCTCGAACTAAAAGCCAAGGACAGAGAGCATGGAGCAAGGCTATGGCTGTGGATCTGAGAGTTAGATACTCCTAAAGACCGAGAACCAGCAGTTCAGCTCTGGCCATTGGTGTGGGTCTGTGATCCCCCAACCGAACCCAAAGTAAGAGTTCGAGAGCTAGATGCGCTCTAGGCTGTGTGAGTACCATCTCCACCACTATCCTTTGAACCGAACTGCAGGTAGAAGTCAGTTTAGTCAAACAACAGTGTAAAAGAAGAAACAAATATGCAGTAGTAATCAGAGACAGTTAAAGTAAACAGGAGATGTCAGAAACACAACGAATAATTGCAAGGGAAAGTATGCACAGTCAAAGCTACAAATGGTTTGTCAAAAATTACAAGCAAACTGTATACAAAATGTATTCCAGTGAATTTGCAAAAAAAAAAAGTTTCAAAGTTGGTTTTTACTAGCAAAACAACAGAAAAGAGGCAGAGAACATTGCAGAAGTCCATTTTTGCAATGCCAAGCCAGCTAAATAAGTGCAAATGGGCAGTGATGTATAGCAGATTGTCCAGCAAAATGCATGCATTACAGAGTTAAGCAATAAAATTAACACAAGTATGGCATGATTGGTTAAGGCTCTGTGAAATCTTGTTTTGATTAAATGAAGTTAAAGGCCAAGTGACCAAACGCAAGGATCAAAGGCTATTTTTGTGGTAGTTCAAGCCCAGAAGCATCCGGTCATAGTTAAGTCGTCCATGAATCAGGAAACTAGCCTATAACGGTGTTTTCAGGACAAATATACTCAGGAGAGTACAAATCACAAGGTTAATCTTCAAGTCCATCACAACCGTGTTGTGGATTTATGAGGGAAGTTCATTACACTCTTCCAAGAAACCAAGCACAACTGAGCATGGTGTACAACTGAAGTCTACTATGGAACAAAACAAATGCAAAGTTTCCCTAAAGTCAGATTAAATCAAACCATCTCCGTGGCATATAATACACAAGACAAAGCGCAAGAATAAGAAGGATTAAAATCCCAAAATATGCTATGGTCACAGCCTAGTTAAGTCAAAATCGAGGTTGAATGTTCAAGCATAAAGAGGCACTTAGAAGTCAGAGGTTCCAAGACCAAGGTATTATGTTTAGGCAAAATATATCTGGTGAGGCATGGATGTCCAAATTATAGTAGCCAAATAACCATGGATTTCAAGGAATAATTCGTGTAGGGATTATTTACCACATACACAGCATTATTAAACGAGACAAATTTCAAGGTTTAACCGTGGTATTCCGGCCAACATGGTCATCGGAGCACCTTTTGTCCGACCAACTACTGGTCGTCACCTCTGACTGATTGGCATTTCACCAACCCAGTCCAACCCTATATCGGACATCTGCAGCACAGAGGATCAACAGGGACCCAATGACCATGGTCAGAACCACTGCAAGGCCTCCAGCTCCGGTGAGCCTTTGGCGTGCCGTCGACAGCCCTCCAAATGCCATTTCAGCCCTCCGATACATGCATGTCAACGGACCAGTATGCCCCAGCCACCACTGGCCAGGCCGCCGCCGCCGCCGACAAACAGACGAACACGATCATCCCGCCAAGCAAGGAAAGGGGAGACGAGCATAGAGAAAAGGGGAAGGAAAGGAAGGGAAAAAAAAGGCAGAGAAGTGGAGAGAGGGCATACCATTTTCAAACGTATGCTCCACCGTACGCAGCCCTCTACACAGGCACCCTGACGCCTCTATCCCCTCGTGAGCACTGCCGCCTTCCGCCGCACGAAAGCTCTGCCACCTGTCACGTAAGTCGCTAGTCAAGCACTTCCACTGCAAGCTTCCCAAGAGTCCTAACTCACTCTAACCAATCAGCAGCATAACAGCCGTCAATCAGCATATTCCTGGTAAGTAACAAAGAAAATCCAGAAAAAATCAACAATAAGTGAGGAAGCAACGTTAAAGGGGCAAGAAGGACTCGACCCATGGGAGGATATAGAACGTGATGATGCAGAGATCACCCACCGCTAGTACAAGAATACGAGAGTCAACTTAACTCTCCTCCAACGTCGAATGAGTTTAGCATCAGAGCAGATTTGCATCTTTGATACAGTAGACTCTACTTTTCAAAAGGAGATTTTGTTTGAACTCATGGCCTACGAGGAGGAGGATAACACCAGTGCACATGAAGATGATGACACGCCAATAGAATTCCCACACCATGATGATGACCCAGAAGGCCTGAATCTCCATGTGGAAGAAAAGACCGAGCTAGTAAACATCGAAACTACTGACGATGTCAAGGAATTACGCGTTAGTGCTAAACTCACCCCACAGGTTAAGGCAGAAGTCATCGCCTTCCTCAAGGAATACATAGATGTTTTCGCTTGGAGTTATAATGACATGGTCAGTCTAGACATAGAAGTAGTAGTACACACTCTTCCATTGAAGCCAGATGTTAGGCCTGTCAAGCAAAAGCTCAGAAGATGACAACTCTAGTGACTGCTCAAACTTAAGGAGGAGATCATGAAGCAGCACAAAGTGGACTTATCGAGGTCATCCTCTACCCAGAATGGCTTGCAAATGTCGTCCCAGTGCTGAAGAAAGATGGACGGATTCGCATGTGCATTGATTACAGAAACCTCAATTGAGCGAGTCCCAAGGATGACTTCCCGCTATCCCACATTAATGCTCTTGTAGACAATACAGCCAGCCATAAAATGCTATCATTTATGGATGGATTCTTAGGCTATAATCAAATCAAAATGGTAGAAGAATATATGGAGAAGACATCATTCATTACCCTGTGGGGAGTCTTCTGCTACAAGGTGATGCCATTTGGACTCAAGAATACAGGGGCTACGTATCAAAGAGCTATGACAATACTAGTCCACAACCTCATGCACCAAGAAATCAAAGTCTATGTTGATGATATGATAGCCAAGTCCAAAGAGCCCGAAGATGATTTAGCCTTCCTGAGGAAGCTGTTCAACCGTCTGCACAAGTACAAGCTCCGCCTCAACCCTAGTAAATGTACAGCCGAGGTATCATCCGGCAAGCTTCTTGGCTACATCATTAGCTAGAGGGGGATTGAGATTGATCTGACTAAAGCCCGAGCTATAATTGACATGCCTCCCCCCACTACAGAGAAAGAAGTCAGAGGACTACTAGGTTGCCTACAATATATCAGCCAGTTCATTGCTCAGCTCACACCAATCTGCGAATCGATCTTCAAGCTCCTGAGAAAGAATGCACAGATCAGTTGGAGCGAGGAACGTCAGGCAGCTTTTGACAAGATCAAGCAATTATTGGCCAGACCTCCCGTTTTGGTCCCACTAGTGCCAGGGAGGCCCCTACTCCTCTATCTATTAGTAACACAACATTCCATGGGAGTAGTATTGGGTTGGCATGATGAATCTGGTCGTAAGGAGAGGGCGATATATTATCTAAGCAAGAAGTTTAATGATTGCGAGGCCAGGTACACTAATATAGAGAAAGTCTGTTTGTCTCTCGTCTGGGCAGCCCAACGCCTAAGGCATTATATGATGACATATCAAGTCCTACTCCTTTGTTGCCATGACCCTATGAAGTATTTGTTCCAGAAGCCAGCGCTCATAGGGCGATGCGTCAAGTGGCAGGTGTTGTTGTCTCAATACGACATCACCTTCGTCACATAGAAATCTATAAAAGGACAAGTAGTGGCGGACCATTTGGCCGAGCTACCTTTACCAGAATATCAGCCCTTGCGGACTCAATTTCCTGACATGGATGTGCTGTTCACCATGGATGATGAGGATGAACCAGAAGTGGCCAAGGAGAAGAATCAATGGCGCTTATACTTCGACGGCATAGTTAACAAAAGAGGGATGGACATTAGCGCCATAAGTAGCCCCCAGGGCTAGATGATTCCCTATGCCAGAAAATTAAACTTGAAGTGCACAAATAATGAAGCGTGCATATTAGGACTACAAATGGCATTGGAGCATGGTGTTCGCAAGCTACATGTACTTGGCGACGCTATGCTAGTTATCGCGCAAGTCAACAGTGATTGGAAGACTAAAGATCAGAAGCTCACCTAGTACCTTGCTCATCTTATGAAACTCGTGGAAGAATTCCAAGAGGTCCATTTCTCCTTTATGAATAGAGTCAAGAATGCCTACACAGATACCCTGGCAACCTTAGTGTCTTAGCTCTCAATACCAGAAGACCGTGCAGTGGATGTATCAATTACGGGTGTGGATTAGCTAACACACTGCATGAGCAAAAAGGAAGCAGACCCACTGGAAGAACTCCCATGGTACTATGTCATTAAGGTTCTTCTGGAAATTGGGAACCTCCTTCCTCAGGCGTTAGCAACAAAAGCAAGGACATTGAAGCACTTGGCATCCAACTATGTACTCAGGGCCGGCCATTTGTACAAGAGATTCTATAATCAAATGCTCCTGAGATGCTTGAACAAGAAAGAAGCCAATGCTATCATGCTACAAGTCCATGTTGGGAAATGCAGGCCGCACATGAACAAAGTTCTATTGGCCAAGAAGATCATGTTACAAGGCTATTAATGGATGACCATGGAGGTAGATTACTGTTAGTTTGTGCGAAGCTATACGCCTGCCAGATCCATGGGAATCTGATTCATGCTCCCCCACAACAGCTTCACAACATGTCATCACCTTCGTCTTTTTCCACCTAGGGAATTGATGTCATTGGTGCCATTCATCCGGCAGCATCCAACAGGTATCGTTTCATCCTAGTGGCCATTGATTATTTCACGAAGTGGGTCGAAGTGGCATCATACAAGACAGTCATTGCTACAGTGACAGAGAAGTTCTTGAGGAACAACATCATATCCCGATATGGGGTCCCACACGCAATAATATCAGATAATGGGAAGAACTTCACAGCTAAAAGGGTCGAAAACTATTTACAGAATTTCCACATTAAACATCATCGTTCTTCACCCTAGCACCCCCAGATGAATGGAGCGATTGAGTAAGCCAACAAGAACATTACCAAGATACTAAAGACGATGGTAGAGACACACAAGGATTGGCATGACAAGCTTCCCTACGCATTGTGGGCATATCGAACTTCTATCCGAACATCCATAGGCACCACCCCTTTTTCTTTAGTCAGTGGCATGGAAGCTGTGCTACTAGTCGAGGTGGAAATCCCCTCCTTGAGGATCTTAAAAGAAGTAGAATTAGAAGAGACCAAATGGTTGGGTGATCGCTTTGCACAGTTGAACTTGATCGATGAACATCGACTACAGGCCTTGCACCATACCCAGTTCTACTAGAGGAGGATGGCAAGATCCTACCAGAAGAAAATCCAAATCGTGAGCTTTACGCCAGGTGACTTGGTCTTGCGAGCAATCCATCTCCTTTACACTCGCGGCAAATTCAGACCCAACTAGCGTTGCCCGTATATCATCAAACAGGTATTCTCTGGGGGAGCGGTAATCCTTGAAGACATGAACCACATTGAGTAGTCAGAGCTAGTCAATACATGTTACCTAAAGAAGTACTACTAATGATGTGGAACTGTATCCTTGCCTTGCGAAGCTCTTTTGATGCATTTGCACATGCATTACTCTCTTTATTCATGCATTTCGTATCATCTTGCACTCATGTTTTCTTTTGCACTCGTTATACACGCATTGCATCTCAACACAAAAAACAAAAAAACAAAACAAAAAAAATCCATGCATGCATGCATTAATAAAAGCACTAGTAGCATCCATATAAGCATTGTCCGGTGATGAAAATCAGATAAGCTTGCTTGTGAGGAAAAGGAATATATTCCTCCTCAGTCGATACTACATGAACATTCTATTAAGTGAGGGAGCCACCGCTCATTGAGAACAAAGCGATGAATCCAAACGCCCCAAAGGACCTACACCTCTAGAGGGAGATAAAATGTTAAGATGTGAGTGAGGATGTGAGAGAGAAAAAAAATACTTTCATGAATAAGGGCACTAAAAGAAATAAGGACATAGAAGGCGTAAATAGAAGTTAGCCCTAAGAGGAAGAGGTGTGTGGAGTAACTCTGTCCTTATCATATAACTTGGAGAGAAGTCGAAGCATGTATCTAAGAAGGGTCCACACTGCCCAAGGGATTAGCCACCCCTCCCTCACCATTAAACCAGCCTCAGTAACTAGCTAGGTACCCATTACCTCCAAGAAAGGGGCAGAGTCAATCCACAAGCCTATGAAAAAAATGAGGATAATTGAAAAAAGTAGGTGTAGAGCCTTAGGGAGTTTGGTGCGAAGCCTGTTCCACCACACAGCCTAACAA
The DNA here is from genome assembly GCA_024699735.1 of Posidonia australis. Classification (NCBI taxonomy): domain Eukaryota; kingdom Viridiplantae; phylum Streptophyta; class Magnoliopsida; order Alismatales; family Posidoniaceae; genus Posidonia; species Posidonia australis. The sequence goes on along the minus strand of JAMKQA010070484.1, from coordinate 2,604 downwards.
ACTACTACTTCATCCTTTCTAGAGTGCCACCAACAATCCAGAATGTCTAGGTAGTGTCTGGTGAGTTGGAGATTTCCTCCTTCTTTACGACAGGCATTAGAAGCTTTCCAAAAGTTGAGGGCAATAAAAAATAATAAAATGATAAAAATATCATCATTCATTCATGCATAACTCATGATCATTTGTCTCCAATCTTCCCCTTTGCTTTGCAAGGCACCGCTTCATTCTTAAACCAAGGGCATGCCAGTTGCTTTTTGGTTGGGAATTTGGCGAGTTATACTCGACCAGGGGCATGCCAACTGCCTTATGTGTGGATACATTGAGCCTAGTACTTTGGTCAGATATATGCTCACGGCCCTACTGGTTAGAACCTTTACTGCCAAATCAGGGGTATGACTGCTCCCTTTTGGAATAAGACGTGCAATTTACAAAATGGTCAGATGTAGGGAGAGGCCTTTCTTCAAGTATTCTTGCAAATAAACCATCCATCTAACAGCACAGCAACAGGCATAGGACTTTCCTAAGGACAAAGCCTAGTAGAGCCTAGGCATATTCCTAGCACCTTCACTTGTGTAGATCTCTGATACACCTTACAGAGATGAATTGCGAGACACAGCAATTCATGACGGCAATGAAGGCTACAATCATTACTTCCAGCCTCTACCACGATTCTGCAGAGTTGGCATGATACTCTTTATATTTTGCATATAACTTCAGAGCAATCACTCTAGTAGTGAAAACATTATCATCGAGCTCTGCAGTATTTCTCTCAGAGTTGAATGGTGCAGTTGACTTCTTAAGTACCAATGCCGGCTCTATCACCAGACAATCTCAACCATAGGGTTTTGATGGCTGTTACTCACCAATTTGGTGCTTGGTCTTGACCAGTTAGTAACCAGGACCTCTTGCCGAGGCTATACGCACCAGTTAGTCCGTTTGATAGCCCGTTGTTTAGTTTACTCAGTTCTTGATTCTAACATTCAACCTTAGCCTTGGGCTGGTCTTTTTGATTCTCAATCCATTTATGCTGCACTTTTCTGTCTGCATTAGACTTTATAAAATATTGTTGTATGGAACAAGATTATTGTCTATTTGAAAGTAAATATTTTGAGAATGTTCTGTAGGAGCTCCTCTTCCTTTTTTTGTGTGGCTTGAATCAAGAGAAGCCAAAGCTCCCCTATTGGTCATGGGTCCCCCCATGATGGTCATACCGATACGTTGCTTAGATGTTCTCTGGACGTGGATTGAGAAATTAACAGACAGTGCTCGCGACAAGCTGCCGACTTGGGGCATTCCTCAAAGATTTTGGATACTGCAAATGTGGAGGTCTCCCAATACTTTTTGTGTACAGTTGCCTAGTTCTGGAAGACTGCAAACCACATATTCCGCTTCAGAAAAGTTGAATTGACTCCTACTTTGGAGGAGGTCCATCAGGTGTGCTGCCTGCAGAAGTTTCTAAGGCCCATTGTGTTTATGTGGTGCGACGAATACTCTTCAGTCATGAGTGAACTGATCGACCTGTCAACCAACGATTGTGGTCATCGACTTATCTGTACTAATGGACAATCTTTGATGTTACAACTGACATACTTTGACAAGGTGGTCGAAATGCGCACCTCCTTAGGCAATGAGCTATGGCTGAGAGGTTTTGTTGTCTACTTCTTAAGTGAGCGGATTTTTAGCCACAGTCGGACAGTTGTGAACATTGAGGTTGCAGAGATTGCATTGGCAGTGGTAACCTGTCAGATTGACTTAACCCCAATTATCCTGGCAGAGACTTACTAGGCCTTAGACTAGTCGTTACGACGATGCCGACACTTTGTGGTTGTGGAGCTTTTGTACAAGTATGGTTGGCCACTCATCTGGGTGTAGAGGTCTTACGCCCTCAACATTCGGCCTTTGAATCTTACTGCCAAACTGGTCATGCTCGCACACTCACCTCAGTTCGCAAGGAGTATGAGCAATTGGAGAGTTTGACAGAAGACAAGGTGATCTGGCGCATCATTCCTTCGGCTACTCATACCTTTGAGGCTTTCTTCAATACTACCGACATGTAGCTTATCATCCTACCGGGGCTGACGAGTGGAGTTGAATATCATCCAATTCACGTGATGCGGCATTTCGGCTTCTAACAAGATTCCTTTGCTCAACGGTTAATGCCAGCTTGGTTCTAGGAGTACCCTCTAAGCTTTTATGTTATGACTAAGGAGATATCATGCCTGCTTAATGGCTTCATCCGATCAGATGATCTCATAGTCATAGAAGGGAAGGGTTGTTTAGCTGATTATGAAGCAAAAGTAGAAGAAACCTAGCCGATCTATGGAACTACTTCAAGCCATACATTGTTTCCAAAAGCTAGAAGCTCTAAGAAATCCAGGGATGATGCAGACTCTTGATATTCGTGTTATGCTACTTGTAACCATGCCGGCGAGGAGATTCCGCAAATGAATGCGAAATCGGACGGCAAAATCACGTCGAAAAAGCAAAATAAAACGGAGTCGCCACGTAATCTATTATGGAAGACAAGGAAAACCATATACATGAAAAATCATGCGAAAAACAACAAAGACAAAGTACAAGTCTACGAAATAAAACCAGAATGCG
>JAMKQA010070483.1:0-13547 GCA_024699735.1 Posidonia australis | reverse complement strand
CAGATGCACAGAAAACCACCCACAACCACACACAACCAAGAAACAACAGGTTATCCATTAATAAACCATTAAGCACAAAATCACAAATAATACATGGTTTATTAAATACAAATGGATAACCGGGCCCAGATGTTACACCAGCAAACTATACGGAAGATGTTGTAGTGGAAGCTTGGAGCAAATCCAGTGAAAGACGTTTCATGGAAGGCGTTTGGTAAATAAATCAACTAGCTGATCATGAGAAGGAAGAGACTTGGCCATAATAGCACCACGTGCAGAATGTTCGCGAATAAAGTGGAGTAGAAATGTTGTACTAAGAATTAACAATGGCTTGGGAAGATAAACGTGAAGCTCCTGAAGGAGAAAATAGATTCACCATATGTCAGAAAGTGTGGACACCATCGATCAATATTTGGATTCGGCACTAGATCAAGCTATGGTGGTTTGCTTCTTTGTTGACCAGTTGATGAGATTTGAGCTGAGAAAAATACATGACACCAGTTGATGAGATTTGAGATGAGTCACAAGAACATGCCGAGGACTCGTCTTCGTAAATTATTAACGAGGACATAGTGAACTATGTCCTCGCAATAATACTGCGAGGATTTTGTAAGGATTTTTCCTCGTTAATTCCTCGCTGTTTATTTAGCGAGGAGCTAGCGAGGACATGTCTTCACAAAATGTCTTCGCTAAATCTACCCTAAAATTCTAACCTACGAGCGTTTTCCTCATTTTCATTTCTTTGGCTGCCGTCTCTCCATCTCATCTCTCCCTCTCGTCTCTCTCTCATCCTTCCTCGCTTGCCACCACCTCCCGCTCACCATTGCCTCCCACTCGTCGTCGCCTCCTTCTCCACAACGCCTCCCACTTGCCACCACCTTGTCCTCTACACTGCCACCCACTTGCGTCCTCCACAGCACCTCCCACTTGTTGCTGCCACCTCGTCCTCCATAGCGCCTCCCACTCACCGCTGCCTCTCACTACGTCATCTCGCTGGCACAACCTCCTCCTCCTCCTCCTCCTCTTGCTCGTCACTAGGCATAGCCTCCTCCTTCCACCGACACAACGTCCTTCTCCTCCCGCTAAGCACAACCTCCTCCTCCTCCTTCGACCGAGCATAATCTCCTCCTCCTCCTCCTTATCCTACTGCAATATTTTTCTCTGTTGATTAAAGTGAGTTATTCTGAATCTTTACTATGCCCAAAATTTGGGTGCTTTAAATGATCAATGATTTATGATAGCTGAATTGCAAAGAAGATGGGTATGTATTCCTATTGATCATTCTAAAGGTTAAAAAAAACTATGCTTTTCCATTGGTGCTAAATATGAGCTCAAATAAACCAAGACAACTTTCCATATTGTTGTAAACAAATATGTTTATAGGTAGTTATTTGTTGATATTGATATTTCCATGACATAAAAACGTAGCAAAATAAATCTAAACTAAAAGGCATTCAGATTTAGGAGTAAACTGCAAAACTTGGTTTTCAGTGACACTTTGTGTCCAAGTCTATGAAGCACTCTTATATATGTTTCATTTTATGTCATGTAAAATGCAAAAAAAGGAAACAAAAACTTAGATATTTAGAAATCAAGCTGTGACCATGCCGGCGGAGGGGAATCGCTCTCCCCACACGATCGACACCGCATGGGAGTCGATAAGGCCACAACGAGTCTGGTGCTTCCGAGGGTGGGAAAGAAATGACTTGAAAACACCAGAAACTGTGCAAAAATGAAAACATGGAGTCGCCACCTAGTCTATTTAAAACAGAAAGACGAGGAAAACCGTATCGGGAGATCAAAAATCAAAACTGAATGCAAAACGGGAAGACTCATGCCAAGTGGATTCGACACACGGATCAATGTGAACCGGAGAAAGGGTAAGGACTCCCATTATGTGCGGGGAAGGTGTTAGGCACCCCTGCACGCCCGACGAGTCGGTCTTTCTCGGTATCTTGCACGCGTGTATGGAAATGTAGGCACTTGATGCCGGTTAATGGGGTTGTATGGATGATGCAAGGGAAACAAATCATATGATTAAGGAAACAAACCAAGTTAATAGAAAAGCATAATCGAATCGAGAAACACCAAGCAAAGCATAAGATGAAAGATGGGTGGGTTCACAGGGTAGGTTGGACCGGACTATGTCCCTAGGTGACATGCACATGTGCCACACACACATCATTCGTGCAGCCCAGGCGCGTTTTTCCAGGGATGTCATGATCATTTGCCATCATTGCCATGCCCACCATGCAAAGGTACCTTTGGGAGATGGCCAACAAAGCACAAGGAAGAAATCACACCAAGAGCTCATGCAAGTCTCAAATTCATGGAAACTCAAAAACCTACGGAGAACTCAAAACATAAACAAGAAATCCAAGCAAACCAGAGAATGAAAACATGCCAGAGGTAATTAAACATGCATGAATGACCCATAGTAGGGCAAGTGACCTCGGCTTGGTTGGAATTGACCTTATCTATGCCATGTTCCATACGCACATGTGTGGTGCGCACCCGTGACGTGCACATGAAACTGGACCAGGCCAGGCCTGCCTCCATCATCGCTTTCTCCCTAGAAGGCAGAGCTTCTCTGGGCCGGGGGACATGTCTGGTAGCATGGGAGGACCACCAGGATGCGATGCAATTGTCGAGCTAAGGGTGAAATGAAATGGACTTCTCTCTCCACCTTTGTCGCTGATGTCAACGTCGACACCCCTCCGGTGAGCCTCTACGTGAGGTCTCCGATGCAAGAGTTCGACTTGGTCATTCTGAGGGATGAAGATAGAGGAAGAGAGGCCATAGGATGTCTGCACCAGGCGCTCAAGGGTCAGGGTGACCTCACACCAGTGATGACGTCTGTCGACGGTGAAAATCGGTAGGATGCACAATGCGTGAATAAAAACTGAGGAAACCACCTAGGAAGGGTGCAAATGCGTTATGCAATGCTCCTATGGAAACCGAGATGGAAGTGTTTACTTGAGAACGACTGAGGAGCATCGTCGGAGTCGGCGGTGATGGGTTCCGGCAAGGGTGGCTGTAATGGCTACCTGGTGGAGGAGGACCGGTCGAAGAGGGTCGGGAGAGCTTGGAGATTGGCTGGGGAACTCCCTTGGTGGCAGGGAAGAGAAATCTCCAGTGATTCACGAGTTGGATTTCACTCTTCTCCGACGAACACACTCTCGGGTTTCTCTGGCTCTCCTCTCTCACGAATGCTCCGTGTGTTTTGGCTAAAGGGCTCCAGACGGTTTTGGTTGGTCGCTCTGGTGGTAGGTGGAGATGGCAGGGTGTGCGAAACTATCAGGGGTGGCAAGAGAAGGCTCGCCGGCGTCGCTGCAGGCCTTGCGTGTCGGCGGAAGTAGCGCAGGCATGTCAGGCATGCTGGGAGACAAGTCGTCATTGCGTGGGTGGCTGAGGATTGGGTGTGGGCAAGCTTTGGCACTTCAGGCATGCTAGGAGACAAGTCGACATTGCGTGCACGGTGTCGCTCGTATGAGGTACGAGGTCGTACAACGAAAGTGACAAGTAAGGCAGCGCTCGCAGTGCTGCCCTGGCCCTGACGTGCGCTTGGGCCACATATGTGGGCCACTCGTGTCATTGGGCCAGAGCACACTTGCTGGGTTTTAGGTTTCGGGCTTAATTGGAAGTATGGGGTTAAGGGTAATTTGAGGCTTTCTGGGTTGGTTTAAGTTCATGGGCTCAGTTGGGCAAATCCAGGTCAGTCGTCCAGTTGCATTCTTTATCGGATCCATCTGCCAACATTGGCCTGAAACCGGGGTGTCTACAGATGCCCCTCCTTGAGCGAGGTCGAGGGAAACAAGAGCGCTGCTTAGGGTTGAGAGAAGACACCCCGTCCCAGTCAAACAGGAAAGAAACTTGTTATTGGCCACAAGTTGCTTATCCGGTGGATGCACCGAAAGTCGCGACTCGCGTGCCGAGGTGCAGATGCTAATGCATGTGGTGTCTTGATGTGTCTTATTTAATTACCGCAAGTGCACGACGTACTATGTAGTACGTGGCAAATATGGGTCGATCCCACAGAGAAAAGTGTTCAAGAACAGAGATTTATTATCAATTATTGAGATGAAAAAATGAGAGAGATGATGACTATGGACTAAACACTTAATAAAAGTTCAGAATAAATAAAGAACTAGGATTTTTGAATCCATTCATGTAAATATAAATGCATGATTAAATCCACTCTATGTTTCCCAATTGATCTAAATAATTTAATTCAATGATTCTTATCTTAACAAGCATAATCTATATGCAATGCACCATAGACTATCAAGTCAAGGAATAAAAATACGGAAATTAAATTCAATTAAATGACATATGATGGAATTGAGATTATATACACAACCCTCAATTAAATCATCCTTAAGCATAGACTAAAAAGATGAAATCAATGTTAATCTATCAAAGTTTTTCGATTCATTGAATGATTTATGTAATATACATCCAACCCACATATTCATAGCATTAAGCATAAAGAGAAAACATAGATTAATTTAATAATGACATATAATATTACATGAACTTCATCTCAATCCTAGATCTAGAAAATTAGTCACACATGATTACGTAAAACAATAAAATAAAAGAAGGGGAGAGAAGAAATAGAAGACATAATTAAATAAAAAAACTTTTTATTAAAGGGAACCTGAGATTACACTGATGATCTTCAGGATCTCCAAAATAGAAGAAAAGAAAGTGAGTCTAAAACCTTGCTTCCTTCCTTCCTTCCTTGCTTGGTTGGAGATCCATAGATCTATATAAGGGGTCCTTTTATAGGCTTACAAGGACTTGCATATGTCAGAGACAAATCTGAATACAAAATTTAATCTTGAATTTTGAATACAAGATATTTACAATTGAGAATCTTATCCAAAGAAGACCAAGTCAAAAATATCTTGTGCAAGTGCTTGGAAAGCGTCGGATCTGCATCTGAGTGTCTAGGAGGTGTCCATGTAATCTAGGATCTTCTTTGACTTTTTCCACAGCTTGACTGATATTTTGCTAGTATTTAGGCACATGGGAAATATGTGTTTGACCTCTTGACACAACTCTAGAATTTTCTATACAAAAATCTCTTCTTTTTTGGCACAATTATTCTTTTCCCCCTTATTTTTCGTAGATTCTTTCTAAGTCCTCAAGTTCTGTAAAATTTGCACAAAACACCTCGAGTAATATTATTTATATACAAAATAGACAAATATGGGAATAAAATATGCATGAATTATAGGTTAATCATGTCCCTCAAGAATGATCGTGCACCGGAACCGGGTAGTATGCGCATGGTTTCGAGAGATGCGAAAATGCTGGTGTATGTGAATGCTGCTGATGCTAAAGTGCTACTGTGTTGTGAATGGATACTGATGAAGTGTGCATTGAAAATGTGATATGCCGGTGATGTAGAAAATGCCTGACTACGATGCATGTACTGTGTAGATGCTAGTTGGTATATGCATATGCGAATAAATGCTATGATGCTTGATGAGTTGACGAACTCATCACCGGACAGTTCCAGTTATCAGCCAAAGGAGAAGAGGGGCGTGGCAAGGCTGACGGGCCTACCGACTAAAAAGGTGACTGGTGACGGAAGTCATCCAGGTATTTGCTGGTTCCAGCCCAAAAGAAGGGAGCACCCTAGGTCCTGCTCGCTTGAAAGGGTTCCTAGGGGGTAACAAGATATCGAACTCGTCGAACTGACAAAAGGAAAGAGATAGAACCTAGTCGCTGTCATTGTACAGACAGATCGGCTAGGAGCAGACAGAAAGGGGAGAGCTGGCAAGTTATTGGACTTGCCGGGCCGACAAAGAAATAAAGGATAGAATGTAGTCACTGTCAGTGTACAGACAGGTTGGCTAGGAGCGGACAGAGAGTGAACCGAGTCGTTACCAAGATAGAGGCAACGACTGGGAACCGCCATGAAAGAGTGAACCGAGTTGTTACCAAGATACAGGCAATGGTTGGGAACCGCCAAGAGAGAGTGAACCGAGTCGTTACCAGGATACAGGCAATGGCTGGGAACCACCAAGAGAGAGTGAACCGAGTCATTACAAGGATACAAGCAACGGCTGGGAACCGCCAAGAGAGAGTGAACCAATTCGTTACCAGGATACAGGCAACGACTGGGAATTGCCAAGAGAGAGTGAACCGAGTCATTACCAGGATACATGCAACGGCTGGGAACCACCGAGAGAGAGTGAACCAAGTCGTTACCAGAATACAGGCAACAGTTGGGAACCGCTAAGAGAGAGTGAACCGAGTCGTTACCAAGATATAGGCAACGGCTAAAAACCGCCAAGAGAGAGTGAACCGAGTCGTTACCAGGATACAGGCAACGGATGGGAACCGCCAAGAGAGAGTGAACCGAGTCGTTACCAGGATACATGCAACGGTTGGGAATCGCCAAGAGAGAGTGAACCGAGTCGTTACTAGGATACAGGCAACGGCTTGGAACCACCAAGAAAGAGTGAACCAAGTCGTTACCAGGATACGGGAAACAGCCGGGAACCGCCAAGAAAGAGTGAACCGAGTCATTACTAGGATACCGGCAATGGCTGGGAATCGCCAAGAAAGAGTGAACCGAGTCGTTACCAAGATACAGACAATGGCTGGGAACCGCCAAGAGAGAGTGAACCGAGTCGTTACCAGGGTACAAGCAACGGCTGGGAATCGTCAAGAAAGAGAAACAAGCTGCTGGTCCAATGTTGCCTCACTCGGGGTGCTCTCTGCACTTCGGTACGGTAGGGGCAAATCTATAATCTGCCAGATTCCACTGAATTCTATATGTAGCTGACTTTGCTTTGGAGGGTGCCTCTACAAGTTGCCTCAGGGTATGCGAGGGCTTTTAGCAGGTGATCAGGGCTCAAGATTCTTCTGCACACTAATAGGGGTAAAATGGTAATTTGGCCTCGAGCCATCGAGTTCTGAAAATACTCGAGCATAAGCTGGATTCTGGTGTAACAGGGCATTTTTGATCCCAAAGGAAGCCAAATCTGGTAGACAATCTGTTCTGGTGAGATTGGATCTTCTTGCAATTTAGGAAATGGTAGGGGCATTTCTGCAAATTGTCCCCAGGCTATCCTGTGAACTCAAACTACTATTCCAATGGTGATGCTCATGCTATGGCTATGCACCCAAGGTATTCTCACTACTTTCAACTACATGTGCTGAGCTCTTGGTCAACATAGAAATTACAGGGCTCTCCTTGCAAAATTTCCAGTTTTAATTCATTCAAGAATTTTCCAAAGTAATGGATAGCTTGATGTTAAACCGAGTTCACTGTATCTGTTCTGGTAGCTGGACCCTGACAAGAGGAAACTTTCTGGCACCTGAAGAAGTCTAGGGACTTGTTTGTAATTTCTAGAAACTGTTGTAAAACTCGAAGTTTGCAAATTTTTTTAAAACTTGTAGGACCCATTGGGCAGTTACTCCTGTGTGAACGGGTGCATGGAGGTTGGTCTTCCTCCTCATGCAACAAAACTCCTGTATGCCTTCCTTCTTTTTTTTCATGCAAGCTTCAAACAAAAAATGAAATAAACTTCTTCACTCAAATCCCTCCAAGAAACCCAATGAGCCACCCCTCTTCTCCCGCGTCTCTTCACCTTCTTCTTCCTTTTCTCACACCGACGAGCGGCTAGGGCATGGGTGACAGAACCGTGGTGCGGGGAGCGATGTCTTGGCTCAGGCCTCAGTGGGTGTGAGGGTGTGCGCGCACCACTAGTGCGAGGGGGAGCGACGACGAGTCTCTGCGGTGCTTCGCGAGTGCGGGGAGATGTGACTCTAGTGGGGTGGTCAGCTGTGCGAGTGGCTTGGAGTGGCGACGACATCATGTAACCTTCTCCTCTTTATCTCTTCCTTGTTTTGCATTTCCTTCTTCCATGGGCATATGAGCTCTTTCTTTGACACCTCCCACCGTCACTGGACTGCTCGACGCTGGCAGCGTGGTCCGTGGGTGGTGCAGTCGGCGGTCGTGGGACGGGCTGGTGTATGGTAGCTAGCCATCCTTGGGGAGGAGCGGTGGGTTGAGTAGTGATGGGTAGTTGGCTCGTGGTCTGAGCGACCGTAGGACACCACATGACGGTGGTCGTGCCGGCATCCCGGGCCAACGGTGCCCCCCGGCATGGGTCCCAACTTCGAGTTTGAAATAGGCCACCGTAGATTCAATGACATTGTAGGAAATGGCATAGTTGCTTGAATAATGCCACAAACTTGCTTGTGCAACACTGTGAAAATGGTAACTTCTTTGCTTGAAAATGAAAGAACCATCATGCTTATTTGAATAACATTGCTCAGATAATACATGCTTGTTTAGAGGAATGCCATAATGCTTGTGAAATGCCACTGTTATGTTCTCCTTGCTTTCGAACTGTATAATGACTAGGCTTCATTGTGCCCTGATTTTTCTTGAGCAAGAGAAGTTTAAAATGCCATAATGTTGAGTGATATCATGCCATGCTTTTTACATTTATGTCTCTAAATAATGTCCTCCATACTTTGTGAATGCAATTAGTCCCGGTATTCTTGCTTCAGACTGATCTTTGTTTCGTGCAGTTTGATTCTGACTTTGAGGCTGAGGTGACTCAAGCGAGCAGGATAGCCTCCAGTTTGCGGGCCCGGGGTCACGGGTCAAGCTCACGATCCAGGGCACCCTCTGGTTTGTAGGCTTGGGGTCGCGGATTTAGTTCACAATCCAGGGCTGCTTCAAGCTCCCAAGCATCAAGGGAGGTGATGCCCAACATTCCAGGGGATGTAAGAACAAAATTTCCCCTGCACTGGTCTTTTCTTTATGCATGTTTGTGTTTACAAAATTGAATCTCTTTTGGTAGGAATCTGGCAATTTTAGGGGTCGGTTGCTGGACGAGAACCATATCAGCAACCACGACGATTTTGAGGTAAGCAATATCCTGTTCTTCACAAATTTGCATGGTTTAACTAATTTCTGACATTGCATCTCTTTACCCCTCAGGTCGGCGATACTGGGCAGGTGATGCGGTGTCTCTAGACACCGATGATGGAGCACTTCGAGCGCTTCCCTAGCTTTCTGAAAGAGTTCTTGTTGCATCGCACTTGGTTCGGGAGTCTTCTACGCTTCCAGGCTGTTCACGAGCATTACGACTTCTTCCGAGCGCTTGCGGAGCGATGGCAGCATGAGACTCACACCTTCCATCTTCCTTTCGGTGAGATGACAATCTTCCCGAAGTACTGGGCACTACTGACGGGCTTCTGCTTCGGGAAGGAGCCTGTAGTTGGCAAGGCCACTCTAAGGTTCGCCAAGGTTACCGAACTCCTGGGCCGTGAGTGTTCGCTGCTGACCCGCTCTGCGCACTACCTTCGTTATAGTTGTATTAGAGAGTGGAACCTGTTCTGGCCAGATCTAGCACCAGGATCGAGGGAGGTGGAGTTCGTGCTTCGCCACTTCCTGATGGAGCTGATGGCCCTTATGTTTTGCAACACTTCTGGGTACTACGTTTCGATGGACTGGCTGATTTACCTCGCCGACCTGGACTAATATGACTGGGTGCGCCAATTATACCTATATGATCTGCGGCCTGGACAGCATTGTGAAGAGCAACCAAAGGTCCCATGTGGGGCTCTATCCATTGCTGACTGTAATCCCTTGTGTTGTCTTCTTTAGTTTAGTAGTATGATTATGTCTTGACTTGTTCTTCTGTGTCTGCAGTATTGGTGGATGGAGCACTACATGTGGGGGCATTATTTCTTCTACCTCTGACCTAGATTTCTCCCACTCCCTCGACAGTGGTGTGAGCTGGACCACAGCACGGCAACCGGGGTATATAGCTACGAATCATACCGCTACCTCTTGGACCTGTTGTCCATCCACGATGTAAGTTAGCAATCTGTGCCTTTGTTTACCACTTTCTGTGTTTTCTGATATTCTGCTGGATTGACTCATGTTCTGTTTTGCCTTGTGTAGTTCGAGCTGAGGCCATTTGAGTGGTACGCCAGGCTGGACTGGGAACCTCTGAACTCCACCTAGACCTACCGCCAGAAATAGATGAAGCTTTTCTGCTTCAAGAAGTCTGCATTCTACTTGCCTGGCCGGGTTCACCACCAATTCACTCCAGAGTTTGGCATTTCAATCCCGCCTCCTACCGAGATGGTACCCTGGGCCACCACCTGCTTGAGAGCTCACTCCATTGCCACGGAAATCATGGTTGATCGAAGCCAGTACATCCTCTGTCTTGCCAGCTACGATGAATACCAGGAGTGGTACGAGTGCGCCTGCAAGCCGTACCTCTTCGGGGAGGACCTCTGGAAACAACCGTGGGATATGTGGTTCTCGGAGAACTGGGCTAAGGTAAGTTTTGCTCATTGCTTGTGGCACAAACGGATCTTATGATTTTGGCTGTTCTGACATAGTTGCCTCTGTTTTAGCGGTACGAGGGTAGGCTGAGCGACTTCTATGCTCCGATGTGGCGGGCCAAGGTAATGAATCCTTCCCTCTGTCTTAATCTTCAACTGCTCAAATCTGATTGTTCTGACAATGTCTCCTTTATATGTAACAGGCCCGACGAGAAGCTCGCGAGGAGGTCAGCACTTTCCTTACTCTGTGTTTACTACATTCTGTATACATGTCTGACCCTCTTATCACAGGGATGCCGGCAGGAGGACGTCGTCCTTGGGAGCAGCGACGACGAGGCATACAACCTGCACTTACAAAAAACCCCGAAGGGCACATCGCAAAATCCGGGGATATCTTATACATTTTCAAAAATGTTATGCAGTGTTATTACAGAATCATTAGCAAAATACAAGAAAAAGATTACTCCTCCTCTGAGTCTTCCTCATCAGACGCCGCCTTTTGAAAGTACTCAACCAAGGTTCTGTTGCCTCCTTGAGTGAGTCGGCGCGACCATTGAGCAGCAGCGGCAGCCTGAGAATGAGGAGTAGAGTTGAGAGCCGCCTGGGTGACCTCGGTGTCTGAACAGTCCTCCTCTGACGCCTCCATGGTGAAGTCCCCGCTGGTGGCTACATTCGCTCTCTCGGTCGGGAAATCTTGCTGCAAAAGTAAACATGTGTTAGAAATGAGAATTTTAGCAGCAGCAGTACCAGAAAGGGAAGCATACCCTGATAATGTTGCGCCAGCGCTATTCCTACAAAATAGCAGAAGCATCAGATATATTCAATAAGGCAGTTTGCAAAATGAATTTTACCCGTTTTCGGCGGATGTCAGCATAGAAGGCTCCAAATTGCTCCTCGAAGCCCTGTGCATTAAAGCAAATATCAGATTATCATAGTCCATGCAAAAGCAATGTAAAGCAGAAATGGAAATTCTGTACCTGAGTCCAGCTGGACGCATACCACATCCCACGCTGGCTATCCTGCACAACCTCCTCGAACAGGTACGACTTCCCCACACGATGGTACCAAGCAAGGTAGTCTGTATAGTTGACTTCTCGAAGGACGTGCCTGTCCTGAGAAGCCACGGCAGCAGCATGCCGGCGCCTAGCAACCGAACGAGTCGTGGCCGGGAGATCCATGTCAGCAGGAGGAGGGGCAGGAATGCAGAATACATCAGAGAACTGATGCCGCACACGCCCTGGGAGGTAGAGGGCCGACTTCTTCATGCAGTAAAATCTCACCTGTTTATCCCTCAGAACGCGGCTAGAGTTCAAGGGAGCCCAGTCGAAGCCGTCATATCAAGCAAATGGGCGTAGGTGGACCTGTTACAGAAACAGAAGCCGTAAGCAAAGGAAATACAACAGGCATGCAAAGTCAGAGAGCAGAGCAGACTTACATCCTCGAGTTCTACCAGGTCTAGCAGATACCAGTAGGACTCATAGCTAAACACCCCAGCAGCGGTTCGGTGGTCAGGCTCGACCCACTGGCGGGGAAGAGGAAGGAGCTCGTCCCGCAGGCGGCCAAAGCAATGCCCCCTAGTGATGTGCTCCATGATCCAATACTGTAAATGCAAGCAAGGCAGTTATCAAATGTAAAGCATAAATAAAAGTTTATTTTTAGCAAAGTAACAAAAGCAAATACTTACAGTCAGTAGAGGGTACAACCCACCAGAGTCCAACTGCCACGGCCAGCCATCGCCGCAACCACAGCCTTAGAGCCACCAGCCCGGGGGAGTCCCAGCCGCAGCTGCCCGTCGCCGCAACTGCAGCCCAAGCCTGCCAGTCCGCCGCCGCAACCCGCGCGGAACGGGCCTGCTGCTCCAGGTCCGTCGGGAACCTCCAACCGTCGACCATCCATAGCGAGAAAAGAGCAGGGCATACAAGCAAAAAAAAAAGGGAGAGGAATCGGAACTTACCCTCCCTGGCGAGCCGCGGTCTAGCCAGTCCTGGAGAGTCTGATCCATGCCGCTGCCGCACCCCGCACCACGCCGACGCGCCCCACGCGCGCACCAGCCATGAGCACTCCCTCAGCGCACTCCTTGCGCGCTGTCGTTGCAAGGACAGGAAGTGGGCGCCGCCGCTGCAAGAGGAGAGGAGGAGGACGACGCAACCCTTTTCACGTGAAGAGAGATGAAGATGAAGAAGAGGAAGAGGCGCGGGTCTATTGGAGGGAAGGAAATAATTTTTTTCCTTCGTGAGGCTTATGCATGATGCCTTGGAAGAAAATAATAAGATGCATCAACAAGACCAAGCCGCATGCAACTCTTTGCACTACCAGGCAGTTCCAAGCAGCAAGGAGGAAATTTTGGCAGTTATGGTAGTTGGCCAATGGGGCCCGCGCGAGAAATAAGTTAGAGGTTCAAAACGCAAAATGACCGTGACAATTGCGTTCCAGCCCTTATCATCTCACAGCTTATGCACTCAGTACACAATATGCAGTCCAGCACGTGGCCCACAAAATGTACCATGTGGGGTAATTTGCAGAAAACCTCCTACATTTTGAAAAATTACAAATCAGTCCCGGAAGGACGCAGAAAGTTTGTTTCAGAGCAAACATTTGTCGATAGACAGTAGAATCTCAAGTGTCACAGCACAGTCGCAGTACAGCAATCAAAAGCAGTTTGGTTGGGTAATTTGCAGTAAAACCCAAAAGTTGGGGATATTTGCACATAAGTCCTCACCTTTGCAAAAAATTTGAAGAATCGCAGCAAGCAAGAAATCCGAGCATGCATCTCGATAAGAGTACCAATCTCCGCACCGCAACCTCGGCAATCAACATATTGCAGTTCCTTCCAAGGGAATAATCCTGGAGTTATCGCCTTGCATTCTGGGATCTAATCTTGAGCGGATAAGACCCTTTTGCCCCTTTGGATTTCCACGGGCGTGGAATCCAACTTGCTGATCTTGACTGGGCGGTCAAGGTTGTTTGCCCCTTTGGATTTCCACAGGCGTGGAATCCAGTTTGCTTGACTTTGACCAAGAGGTCATTGTCCTCTGCCCCTTTGGATTTCCGCGGGTGCGGAATCCAGCTTGCTTGACTTTGACTGGGCGGTCATTGTCCTTTGCCCCTTTGGATTTTCACGGGCGCGGAATCCAGCTTGCTTGACTTTGACCGGGCGGTCATTGTCCTTTGCCCCTTTGGATTTCCGCAGGCACGGAATCCAGCTTGCTTGACTT